>VWYI01016896.1:32528-83632 GCA_013399455.1 Anthoscopus minutus | reverse complement strand
CCTGCCAGGAGCTTTTCCTTCTCTCCTTGACCTGCCAGGAGCTTTTCCTTCTGTCCATGACCTGCCAGGAGCTTTTCCTTCTCTCCTTGACCTGCCAGGAGCTTTTCCTTCTCTCCTTGACCTGCCAGGAGCTTTTCCTTCTGTCCTTGACCTGTCAGGAGCTTTTCCTTCTGTCCTTGGCCTGCCAGGCTCACCCTCCTCAGTGCCCACAGCACTTCTTGCCTCGCATCCTTCTCTATTCCTGTATCACTCCTGGGTGCAGTCATGGGGACACACAGGCCCCAGCCTCCAAAATTTGGGGTTGCACACGATCTTGAGTTTAATCCAGAGAAGTTCTGGATCCTTAACAAATCTTCTCAGCTGTCCATTACTGCCAAGAGCATCACCTCCACTCCCAGCAGCAGCAGCAGGTGAAGGCTCAGAGTGTTGGTTTTTTTCTGGGAAGACCAGAAGAGGAGATTTGCTGGGAGGAAACTTTTTTATTTTTCCTCTGATAAAAAAATGACTAGTTTATGACTGGTGCCCTAAACTCCCTGGAAAGTTCAGGCTGCTTTCCAAAAAGGGACTTTTAGGAACTTAAAGGTGTAAGAACCAGCATCTCTTTGTTCTCAGGCTGAGCTGTGTGAAGTGCTTGGCCTCTCCTCCAGATCTCTCAGAGCTGTTCCCCTCATCAATTAAGGATGTTCTCAATATTTCAATTCAGTTCTGTCTCAATGCCAGCTGCACACAAGGATGTGAGGGCCAGGGAGCACAGGGACAGCAAAGGAAAGCCAGAGGCTTTGCTGCTGCCTGCACCCACCCCCGGGGCAATCCCTGCTTCCCCTCCTGAGGGAATCCAGGCACAGAAGCTCTCAGGATGCTGTGGATGCCGGCTCAGGCACAGGCATGAACACGGTGCCTGAAGAGGGAAAAACGAAGGCTGGGACTTTACAGCCCGGAGCTGGAATTGGACAATGAACCCTGACATTCAGATCCACCAAAAGTTATAAAAATGTGAGACCTCGTGACCAGTTGTGCATTTTGTGACCATTTTGGGTCCATCTTGGGTGCAGCCCTGGCCAGGCTCTTGTACTGCCCAAGGGGTGTCCTTTAAGGCTTTTCAATAAATCTNCTATTCTATTCTATTCTATTCTATTCTATTCTATTCTATTCTATTCCATTCTATTCCTTTGTAGTTTTTATTTATTATCTATCAATCCTATTATTATATTATTATTATATATTATATGATTATTTATAATGTATTTTTATATATTATAAAATATATGCTTACATATAAAAATACATTTATAACTATTTATTTATTGACTTACTTATATTCTTTTTTTACTTATATCCTTTCTTTATTTATATTATAATATTCCTAACTCAGTCCAGCCTCTGTTCCAGCCTTCTCCAGGCACTGCTGTGAGGATCCCTGCAGGATGCACCCAGCCCCAGGATCCCTGTTTTCACTGCACTTTTCATTCCGGATGCTGAGGTGTTGAAGTTGAATCTCCAGCCAAGCCTGCAGGAGCAGCAGCTTTGGTTCACTCATTTCCTGTCCTCCCTTCACCTCCTGCCTGCTGCTGTCTCCTCCAAAGATCCCTCAGATGCTTGATTTTCTCATTTGTGCGGCATTTTGGAGCTTGCTTACAGTCCAGAGGAGCAACCTGCAAATGTGCACGAAGCCAAATCTTTATTCCCCTTCGTGGCTCTCCTGCAAACTCCTCTGCAGAAGGAAACAGTGAAGCAGCAGCTTCTCCTGGGGCTGCATCTGTGGCCTGTCATGGCAAACTACCCCTGCTCCTCGCCTCATTTCTGTCTGTGCTCACTCTCTGTCCCCTGGAACATTTAATTTCAGCTGTCTGAGGGGAAAGAGAATCCTCCTAGCAAGTCCTTCTTCCTCTCAGCACCGGAGGGATTTAACTACACCTGAAGATCCTAAACAAAAAGTGAAATTATTATCTCATGTACAGCAGCAATCCCATTATAAAACATCATCAACTCCAGTGATGCTGGGCTGGAAATGTGTCCCAAATCTCTGGGCTCAGATTTCCCCCAGTCTCTTCTGTCTCCTTTTTTTTCTTCATTCTCTGCCTCATCAGAGCTGGGAGTGCACTTTGGGGGCTCCTCTACATTTCAAGGCTGCTTTAGCACTTTAACTGCTTGTGACAAAGGGAAAGGAAAGGACATGTGAACAACGAAGGGAGAAGTTCCTAATGACTCTGGGATGCCCAGAGATCCCTCACGTGAATACCTGAAGCATCTGAGAGGGTTTCCTGCCTAAGGGAGCAGGAACAGCTTTGTGACAGCACCTTCAGCCTTGCAGAGATAAGGGAACAGGATCACCTTCAGGAAAGGGAGTAGAAAATCTCAGATTTCCCACAGAGCTGTAAGGACTGAGGGGAGGAGAAGCGGATCTGGCTCCTGGGGCATCCTTGGTGATTCAGGAAACCTCTCCACCTTCAGCTTTGTGCTGACAGGAGAGCAGGTGGTGCCTCTAAACCTCCTTCCTCAGGAATGACCACCCATGGATCAAATCCAGCATTGTCCCACCCTGTATTTACAGCGGGGAGCCATGAGGGATCCTCCAAGCTCTGTTTTGCTGCTCTCCGAGGCCTTTTGAGGGCATGGCAAGAGCTGATTGCTCTGTGCTCTGTTTGGGTCACAAAAATGGAGCAACTTCTCCTCAAATCCACCCTGCAATTCCCACTCTTTTCATTTATCCCACTTTGCTTTACTTTTTTCATGATGTGGACAAGAGTTTCATTTGCTGATGCCATGGGAATCAATACATAATGATAAATTCTCTGTGGCTCAGCAGCTGATTCCCAATCTTTTATCTGAATTACTGCATCGATCCTTGGGAGAAATTAATTGCAAATAAAAATACAAGACAATTAAATGCTGGGCAATTAGCGCTAAGCCTCAAGGAAAAAATGACTTAAATATAAAGGGGACAGCTCAGTAATCTGCTTTTATTCCCATTTAATTTTTGGAGGATATCAATCCGGATGTTAGGGAGAAGAAATGTTTTTCTTAGGAGATGTTTTCACCAGGAGGAAACACTTCCAGTTATCCACTGGTGACCTCGTCTCTCCATCATCTGGAGCCATTCATTTTGGGATTAAACACATTGATCTGGCAGACCAGTGGCTGGATCCTCTGTATGTGTTTCTCTGGGAAGATCCCCAGGCTTGAACACCAATCATCAAAAATCTGGAGTAACCCCACTGATTTCAACCCTTCCACTATCCCAGGTTGCTCCAACCTGGCCTTGGGCACTTCCAGGGATGGAGCAGCCCCAGCTTCCCTGGGCACCTTGTGCCTGTCCCACCTCACCCTTATACTGAAATATTTCTTCCCAATATCCCACTTAAATCTAAATTCTCCAGTGCTATTTATTGGCAGAACAGGCTCCTTTTATGCTGGAAATTGTGTGTTCACATGGGGAGATAAATACTGCTGAAAAGCCCCTGTGATCTCAACCAGAATTAAGCATGATTGGGATAAGTAACAAACAAATGTGGGCAATGAAAGAAAATGGATAAAAGCTCTTGAGATAAGAAGTGTCCAGAGGCTCTTCATGTTGGTTTGGGTTTTTTTTTTTAAAAGAATCACAATAAATTGATTGCTTAAAAAAAAGTGTCTTTGACACCGTTTTAAGCAGAAAACCAAATCTGAGCTTGATAATCACGAAAATTTATACGGGAAGTGATTTATGCTCATCCAATCAGGGATTTAAAACATGCCACAGACAAGAATCAAAGCTGCTCCAAATATTCTTCCCAGACACCCATAAGTGACAAGCTTTAGGCCAAGATTTATCAGGAGAAACTCTTTTTTGGAATCTGTTGTTGCCAACACACACGTCTGAGAAAGTTGCAATCACAGAGTATTCACAGAAAGCAAAGTGTGTGAAACTGCCACTAAAAAATTCATTTCCAATCAAATGAATGAGCAGCTGAATGGGGCCTGTTTTCCATTTGAAAATGTCATTCATCCCCAAGCAAATTATGTTGTGAAATTGTGCTAATTTTGACCAGAGGAGGATAAAAGAATATTGACAATGATGAGGTGTTCTGCTTTGGCAATTTTGGAATAATTTCACTGCTGCGGCTTTGGGAGATGATTTCAATTGCAATTTATCACGTTAGAGGTTACAAACACCAACACTGAAGCAAACCTGTTCTCTTTTGAAAGCTGACCAAGTTTCACCTAAAAACAGTCGAGGGTTTTTGTTGGTTTTTTGGGGTTTTTTTTTTATCTGCTCCTGTTAAATCACTGCTTATAAAAACCTCCTTGTGTCTGAGCTAAATGTATGCATGAACCCATCTGTTGGGTCCTTTTTAGCTGAAAGGAGCTGACATGGGCTGGGACCTGCAAAAACTCATCTGCAGAATGAGCAGCACCTCACCAGAGCTGGTTGCAGCAGGGGAATCCATCCTGGGAGAGGTTCTCAAAGGGATTTTGCTTTGAAAATCCAAATATTTTGGGGCACCTCTCCCTTCTTCCACTCTGAAATGCTGAGACAAAATTCAAGGGATGCTTTGTGTGTTTGCTTTGCTTGTGCTGGGCTGTTCCTCCTTTCCACAGCCTTCAACCTACAAAATGTGATATTTACACTACAAAACATGGTATTTTTCCTGACCTAAATAGCCGGTGTGGCCAAATGCTTCAGTAAAATGGGAAGAGACTGACTTGGCTCAGTCTTTTAGTATTAAATAACTGCAGTTTGGGAGTCCCACTCTTCCAATTTTCCCTTTTTTCTCCCCCTTATTTCTGAGCTTCTCCTTTCCCTCCTCCTGCCCTGAGGATGCACAGCCCCTTCAAAGGTACAGAGGGAGGTTTTGACAGAGATCCCTGAGAAAAACCCCTTGAAAAGCGACAAAAATGCTGATCTAAATGGGACGTGAAAAAGGCAGAGCTGGGGCAGAACCAGCTCAGGGCTCAGATTCCCCCAGCAGAGATTGGGGCTGGTCCCTCCCAGGTGTCTGAATTCATCCCCTGGGGGAGAGAGATGGGAAAAGTCCCTGCCTGGTGACATTTCCCGTCTCTGGTGCCATCTGTGGCACGACTGGGAGGGGTCACAGTGCCAGGAAATATTCCCAAGGGGG
Organism: Anthoscopus minutus; assembly: GCA_013399455.1. Taxonomy (NCBI): domain Eukaryota; kingdom Metazoa; phylum Chordata; class Aves; order Passeriformes; family Paridae; genus Anthoscopus; species Anthoscopus minutus. The sequence goes on along the minus strand of VWYI01016896.1, from coordinate 78,533 downwards.
TTTGCCAGGCCATAAACTCCAAAAGGAAAAGCTCCGAACATCCAAATGGAAAGGTGGAGGTGTGGAGAGATATGTTCTGGATGTCCCTGTCTCTGTGACAACACCTTCAGCCATGCAGAGATAAGGGAACAGGATCATTTTTAGGAAAGGGAGTAGAAAATCTCAGTTCTGCAGCACAGTGGGACTGGGAGAAGGAGGAAATAAAAAAAATAAAGCTGAGTTTGGCAGAAGGCAAAACTCTGGTATTTATCGAGCAAATGATGTGCTGGGAAGGTGTTGAGTGGCTGAATGTCTGTGAGAGGATCCTGGAGAAGGATTGGGATGGTTGGGATGATTGGGATGGTTGGGATGGTTGGGATGGTTGGGATGGTTGGGATGGTTGGGTTGGTTGGGATGGTTGGGATGATTGGGTTGATTGGGATGATTGGGATGATTGGGATGGTTGGGATGGTTGGGATGATTGGGATGATTGGGATGGTTGGGATGATTGGGATGATTGGGATGGTTGGGATGGTTGGGATGGTTGGGATGGTTGGGATGAGCAGCCCCAGGGCACAGCAAAGGAGCCACACCAAGGTGCAAATTCAGCCCCCACAGCCAGTCCTGCTCATTTCCTCCCAAAGCAGGCTCCACAGGCTGTGAATCACTCAATTCCCAATTTAATTCACAAAGTTATTCAAGGGAGGGAGAACAACAGAAGAACGTCTGTGCTGCTGCGACACACCGGGACCCAGATATTGAACATGGGTTTAGAGCAAATTAAACTTTTTTTCCTTTCCTCATTGACAAGGATCTCCAAACAACGGAGTGGCAGAAAATAAAAGCATTAGCAACACCTCAGTGCTTGTTTTTTACCCAGCCAGCTGCTCAGGCAGGGTTTTGATCTGCCCAGAGGTTACAGCTGACTGGTTGTGCTAATGTCATCTCCGAAGAAAAACATCAAAGCAGCTCTTCTGGAAAACACAAACATCCACTCATCCCCCTCCTGGTGGCAGGGAAGCCTGGCTTGGAAAGGACCTTAGAGATTTCCTTGTTGAAGGGACACCTTCCATTATCCCAGGTTGCTCCAGAGCTGGGCCTTGGACACTTGCAGGGATGGGGCATCCTTTGGGAAATCCCTTCTGGGGCCTCCCTGCCCTCACAGGGAAGGATTCCTCCCCAAAATCCCATCTAAAAAACTCCAGTTTGGGTGGTGGGGAACTGAGGATGGGTGAGGGAAGACTTCCTCCCTCCATGAGGGAAGGCTGGCTGCAGCTTTCGGGATTCTCCAGGATCCCAGTCCCATCCTGGCAGCTCCTCAGGACTGGGGCCAGGCCCTGCCTTGCTGCCCAGGCACAGTGAGATCTCTGCGCTAAAAAGCGACTCCGTGACAACGATGCCTCCACAAACTCCCTGCCAAAAGCCAGGAGTTCACATCCAGCAGCTGCATTTCCACAGGGTTTCCACAGGGTTTCCCCAGGATTTGACTCACACAAAGTGCTGGGGAGGCCACTTGGAGTTGCTGCTTCTCTGCATGGGCTCATTAATTAAGGGCTCATCTGAAAGCGTCCCACGGTTCTCTCCCGTGGTGCCCGGGCTGTTCAGAGCTGCTGCTGCTCTTCCTGAACTGCCAGAGTGTGTTGGTTTGATATTGGTTGATATCTAGGAAGAAGAAAGAAGCTATTCACAGAAATAGTTTTCCTGAGAGAGGCTCTTGAGATCTTCTGTGTTTAAGAAAAGCCAATAGCTGTCTAGTTCCAAAAATCGACAGCTTTGTAAACTATTGAGAAGCTGGGTCTGCCTCCATGAATATCACATTTTAAAACCGGGGAAGTTTTAAAAATTTATTTCAGCTTCTGGCCTCAGAAGATATCGGGAGCTCGGCAGAGCCGGCCCTGCTCGGGCACGGCCCGTGCGGCCTGGGCGGGCCGGGCAGGGTCGGGCCCCGGCAGCTCCCGGGCAGGGATGGGAGTTTAGGGCCGGCCCTTTTCCCTTCTCTGGCCTAAGCTAAGCCAGTCATAGCTGTTGAGATTTTATTAACACCAGGCCCTGTCTCTGGCTCCCTTTCCGGCCCGTGCCGAGCCGGGATTCTCCCGGGCTGTGGGCCGGGCCAGGCCGCTCTCCACCGCTGGGTGCTAAAGCCAGCAGAGAGAGCCGGGAGCAGCTGCTCCACACGGAGCTGGGATGTGGGAGAGCAGCTCCACAACATCGCGGGGCTGCAGCAAATCTGCTTTTTTCACTGCCATCACTCCCCTCTGATTGATCAAACAGCAGCAGCTCTGAGCACTGCGGGGTTTTTTTGGGAATGTTTGGTTCATTCAGAGGCTGAGTCACGCTGGAGAGAGGCAGCTCTGGTACTGGGGATGAAGGAGGTGGGGAGGAATAAGGGGGTGGCAGAAATATCCCCAGAAAAAGAGCATTTCAGGCCGAAAAAGCGTAATTTTCCGTGATTGTGTTCCATTTAGGATTATATACTGAGGTAAAAATAAGTCCCTAAATGCCAGGCTGGGGCATTTACAGCCTGGGTCTGGAGATACAGATCCCCAGAGCGAGGCAAATTTTCATCTGCCAGAATTCCAAGCACAAAATCTGCACACTCCTAGATTTTCCTCTCAGTGCTGCTCTTTTTCCCAAGCTCTCTCACGCAGAGCCACAAAAATCTTTACACAGAACTTTTGGTGCAATTTTGGAATACTCAGGGACCTCTCCTTTCCCTTCTACAGCAGGGATGCAATTTTTTTGCTGCTTTCCCCCCTTTTCTGCAGTAAAATTGGCTGCAAATCCAAAAGCAGCGCTGGTGTCACCTGGGTGGGGCTTTAAGGCATCAGGGGCTTGGATATTCCTTGGATAAGCTGCTCGCAACTTATTTCCCTCTGTCCTTAGCATGAAATTTCCACTTATCCAGCATTTCCCACCTCTCTCCTCTCCAAACTTATCAGAGAGATGCTGCTGGGAGTGAATTCCTAAATCCAGCTCCTTCATTTTTCTGAAGTTTTGAGCTTAATTAGGCTCGTTCTGCACCTGTCTTGATGACACGTGAAGGAAATTAATGGGACCAGCAGCCATTCCAGACTTCCCTGTGGCCGCTGGGAGCTTCCCATTACTTCCAGGATTGGGCTGTGTCAGGGAGAAAAGAAAGGACTTTAATTACTGACCCTGCTGTGCCAGGGGATGGCAGGAAAATGGAGATTTGGCTGCATCACATGGTCAGCAGTTGGAGAGGGACATGACAAAGGCTGTCAGGAGCAGATAAATTCCCAGTGTGGAGCCTTCCATAAAAATCCCAGGTGGAAAATGAGCCAAAGCAGAGCTGCAGAAGTTCAAGGGAGAGCTGGTGAGGCAAAACACAGCCCTAAAATAGAGCACCACAGCCACACCTGTCCTGGTAAAACTCCTGAATTCCCTCCCCTTGGCTTTAATCCCACACAACTCCACTGGTTGTGGTGGATGCACGACCTTGAGGGTGAGAGAGAAGAGGCATGATGTGCAAGAAAGAGCACAGATCAAAGATGCTTTCCTCCAGTAAAACCCTTTTTCATCAACACAGGAAAAGAATGAGATGAAAAAGAAAAGAAAGAGGGTTTTCACTCTGGATTTTTATGGATATCTGGGGAAGTTTTAGTGGAAGCATTAATCCAGCCCAAAGAAGAGGGGCTTTGCCAGCTCTCCATGAAGGCAGGGCTGTGTTCCCAGCACACAGGTCCGGGGCCCTGGCTCCCAGCCCTGCTTCTGTCGTGCCTCACATTCCCCAGGGCTGTCGCAGCTCCCAGCCCGGCTGCGTGGGCTGGGCCATATGGAGCCATGAGGGAGACACCAAACATCCACTGGGGGCTGCGTGTAGCAGGGCTCAGCCTCGCCCTTCCCCTCCCTGTCCCAGCCACTTCCCTGAGCCAGCTCGGGATGTCACAGGCAGCTCCCCCCGCTCTCCTGGAGCACAGCACAGTTAAAACCAAGACTAAAGCTCTGTGAGCCACCTGCAGCAGGAAGGCTGGGGGAGACAGTGGCCAGCTAGAGACTCTACTGCTCTCCCCTGGAGAGAAGACAGCTTTTAGAAGCTGCCCGTCTAAGCATGGTTCTCAAGTTCACGTTAATTCTGGGTTTGTTATTGGTTGTCAACTTTTGACCCACCTTGACCTGACAGAGATAAAACGTGGGTCCACTGGATCCTCCTCGGGTTTGTGTTAGGAATTTCTGGGAGGACAGACTGCTGTTAAGACCTCTTTGAGAAGTTGGATGCATTGCTGTTTCTTTTCTTCTGCCTCGCCCTAAGAGGGGTTCTGCAAGCAGCCTTGCTCAAGGCTCAGAGCTGATACCCCTGGGTAGCTGAGGAGGTTTTGGGGTCTCAGCCCCAAAGCCCCCGAGGCCGCCATAGAAGGTGACTTCATCCTGCACACCCAAAGCTCCACAGGTCCAAGCCTTGTACCTTGAATTACTGTTATTATCTCCAAATGCAGCCACCACCTTTTCTCAAAGCCCTGCAGGAAGGTGGGGATGAGAGCATTTCTCATTTTCCCAAATCCCAGAATGGCTTGGGCTGGAAAGAACCTGAAAGTTCATCTCATTCCAGCCCCTCTGCCACGATCAGGGACACCTAAACAGGATTCTCCACACCCTGTCCATGAACACTTGCAGGGATGGGGCAGATTCCTCATTGCAATAATAGATCCCACTGCTGCATATCTCAGTTCCCAGCTTCTCTCCTCCCTCCTGGGAGAGATATAAAATATCTCAATTTTTTGTTCTGGTTTTGGCTGGAATGGACTTGATTTTCTCTCAGCACAAGGAGCTGGAGGAGGAGGAAGAAGAAGGAGAAAGAAGGAGGGAAAAGGAAGAGGAAAAAGAGAAGGAGAAGGAGAAGGAGAAGGAGAAGGAGAAGGAGAAGGAGGAGGAGGAGGAGGAGGAGGAGAAGGAGAAGGAGAAGGAGAAGGAGAAGGAGAAGGAGAAGGAGAAGGAGAAGGAGAAGGAGAAGGAGAAGGAGAAGGAGAAGGAGAAGGAGAAGGAGAAGGAGAAGGAGAAGGAGAAGGAGAAGGAGAAGGAGAAGGAGAAGGAGAAGGAGAAGGAGAAGGAGAAGGAGAAGGAGAAGGAGAAGGAGAAGGAGAAGGAGAAGGAGAAGGAGAAGGAGAAGGAGAAGGAGAAGGAGAAGGAGAAGGAGAAGGAGAAGGAGAAGGAGAAGGAGAAGGAGAAGGAGAAGGAGAAGGAGAAGGAGAAGGAGAAGGAGAAGGAGAAGGAGAAGGAGAAGGAGAAGGAGAAGGAGAAGGAGAAGGAGAAGGAGAAGGAGAAGGAGAAGGAGAAGGAGAAGGAGAAGGAGAAGGAGAAGGAGAAGGAGAAGGAGAAGGAGAAGGAGAAGGAGAAGGAGAAGGAGAAGGAGAAGGAGAAGGAGAAGGAGAAGGAGAAGGAGAAGGAGAAGGAGAAGGAGAAGGAGAAGGAGAAGGAGAAGGAGAAGGAGAAGGAGAAGGAGAAGGAGAAGGAGAAGGAGAAGGAGAAGGAGAAGGAGAAGGAGAAGGAGAAGGAGAAGGAGAAGGAGAAGGAGAAGGAGAAGGAGAAGGAGAAGGAGAAGGAGAAGGAGAAGGAGAAGGAGAAGGAGAAGGAGAAGGAGAAGGAGAAGACTCAGAGCCCATCCTGGGGATGGCTGAACACCTGATGATGGAAGGTGCAGAATGAATTCCTTGTTTTCCTTTGCTTTCCTGGCTTTTGCTTTACCTATTAAACCATCTTTATCTCATCCCACGAGTTTTCTCACCTCTCCTCCTCCACTTCTCTCCCCCATCCCACCCTGGGGGCCGAGCTGAGTTTCTGCCTGGGGTTAAACCACAGCGTGTTTTTGGAGCCACACAAAAACAATGAAGGCTGGGAGGATTTGTAGGTGGATGTGACATGTGAAGGACAATTTCAGCTCCAGCTGAATGATGGCTGCAGCTCTTTGGGTAATTAGCAGCAGATATTTTTAAACAGATTGGTCCCTCTGGCTGAGGGCAACTCTGAGGTTGAAATCAATCCTGTACAAGCGTTATATTAATTTCAGAGATCTTTGTCTCTGTGGACAAAAGCCCCAGTGTCTTCCTGTGAGCGTTGTGATGATGAGAACATTAATATTAGATAATTATGGCTTTGAAAGATTAAATGAAAAAGGGTGGTGAGGAGGAAAAGGCATCGTGTTAAATAAAACTGCTGCCCGTGTAGGCTGCTCCCTCTCCTCTGTTGACAGATCCAGACTGAAACAATCAAAGCAAGGCAGAGGGAGAGGTGGTTTCTGTGTCTGTCCAGAGAGACAGAGGTGCAGCTCTGAGGCAAGGGAAACAGAGTTAATCACACAGAAAAAGTGTTTTGTTGCTCCCCAGCAGAAATTCAGCCCCTTTTTCCTCAGAGCCTTTTGTCTCTGCAGGCCACGCTCAGGGTTTGGATTTGCACGAGACACAGAATCCTCCTCTGAAGGGTCCCAGGAGGAACATCACTGGTAGGGACAACTGCAGGGAATGAGAATATCCTGAGATGGGAGGGACCCACAGCGATCATCAATCCAGCAAAGACATCCCAAAATCCCACCCTGTGCCTGGGTGCTCCAAACCCTCCTGGAGCTCTGGCAGCCTCGGGGCTGTGCCCATTCCCTGAGGAAAGAAACTCTTTCCAACCTGTGCCCTGGCACAGCCCTGCCCTGTCCCTGGTCACAGCACAAGGGCACAGCTGGGCAAGCCTTGGAACCAGAGCCCAGAACTTGAGACCAACCTGAAACTCCAAACAAGAGCCCAAACAACCCCCAGAGCTGTGGGGATGAAGGACAAGGGAAGGGTGAGGAGGGGCACTGGATGAGGCTGAGGGGCAGGAGAAAGAATTATCCCAGCAGGGAGCAGGAGCACAGCCCTGCCCACAGCTCCTCTCCACACCCAGAGCTCTGCAAAGAGAGAGCAGAGCTTCAAAAAGAAATTTTAAAAGGCAGGAAACAAATCCCAGATCATTCCAGGAGTGTCCCCCCTTGCTTTAAATATCCTACATCCCCCATTCTCTCCCAAGGAAAGTGGCACTGCTGCCTTGGAAGGCTCCAAACCCCCCAGTGAGGTCAGCACCCCGAATGTCCCTGCTATTGCCACCTTCCTTCCCTGGAATTGCAGATTGGTTCAAGATCGTTGCCTGGCACTCTCTGGATGTGCCCAAACCAGGCAGAAACATCACTTCAAAGAGGCACAGGCCAACCTGTCCATGCCTGTGCCTTTGGCTAGCACAGGGCAGGATTTGAATTGCCAGCCCAGCCCCATTCCACAGGCAGGTTTTCCTCTTCCTCCCTCTTTTCCTTTGGCTCACTCCGATGGAATTTTATGAATATAAAAACCTTACCAGTGTGTAATAAGCAGAATCCTCTTAGAGCAAATCCGACAGGCACTGAAGGTGTCTTAATGGATGTATTATTTCAAATGTTGCCTTCTGTTTGAGAGCTGGCAAGCAGAGGGGAGCATAATTAGAGGGTGCTGGAGACATTTTCTGCTGCCCTTCCTTCCCACCTCTCCTATCCAAGATTATTTCCCCTCTGTGACCTTTAGAATCCTGCTCTGATCTCGATCTGAGCGAAAATTTGTGACCCTTTGATGAGCAAGGTAAAAGAGTTTGTGTGTGCTAAATTCATTTTCTTCTCCTCTAAAAAAAAAAAAGTTCTTAAATAAGGCTCAACCAAATCCTTTAAGCCAGTTGCTTTTATCTATTTTTATATGGAATTTAAGGATTTGTGTCTTTTTTTTCCCCACCTTCCTGTCGGTTCCTTTTTGATTGAATTACATCAGGAGCTGGGAGCTGCAGCATTCACTGGAGCTGTAGTAAAACTCCAAAACCACAGAAGCTGTAACGATTTCAGTGGGTGAGGATGCAAAATTCTCCTTTACCCTCCCCATCATTAATAATTCATGCACATTTGGCTTCCAGGCTGGTGAGAGGCTCCATTTTTCCAGCCAGGAAAGGCCAGGCTTCCAGGCTATCCATGGTCAGCCATTCCTCCTGCCCTGGATGGAGAAAATTGTGTTTGTAACAGATTTTGGAGCTTCATGGCTTGGGCAAAGCTCCTCCCTTGAGGAACATTATGTCAGCAGCTTCTCATCAAGCCCCTAATTATAATAATTAGAGCAGGATGATCTGGAGTTAACAAGATCTGGTGCCTGTGCTGGAGAAGCCACTTCTTCATTGCCCTCACTCTGCTCCCCACAGCAGCCCCCAGACAGATCCCTCTGCCCCCTGTGGGATTCAGGCAGCTGGGATCCTTCCCAAGGGCATTCCCAAGTTCCTTCATGGAAATAAATCAGGGGCTGCCAGAGAAAAACTAGAAACACATAATTAAAACGAAGAAAATAAGAAAAATTCTTAATAATAAACAAGAACACTTTGTAATTAGAGTTAAGACAAACTCCTGGGCTCTTTGCAGAGTTGCTGGGATGAGCTCTGGATCTCAGATTCCCTGCCCTGCCAGGCCCCTGCTGATTGTGACAGCTCAGATGAGCTCCTGAGCTCTCTCCATTGTCCCTGTCCCTGTTCCCTGTGCTGCTCCCAGGGAGGCACAACCCCAGCCCCACCTCCCCATCCTCTCCTGTGGAGGGGAGGGAAGCCCCAGCCCTGGAGGCAGAGTCCATCCCATGACTCCACACCTCCCCAGGCTCCAGGAGCAAACCTGGGGTGCCCCATTTCCATATGGGATGTGTGCTTGGGGGCTGACAGAGAATTATGGGATGGTTTGGGGTGGAAATGACCTTAAAAACCATTTAATTCCACTCCTTCCCCTATCCCAGGATGCTCCAACACCCCATCCAGGGATGGGGCAGCCATGGTGCCCTCTGAGCGAAGAATTCCCTCCTAAAATCCAATCTAGACCTGAACAAAACCTTAGATTAGAAAGCAAACCTGGCTGCTGAGCAAGGCAAGGCCCCATTTGGGATTTGCCTGCAGAGAGGCTGAGCCCCAGGATCTGTCACCTGCACTCAGAAATGCAGGGAGGTGAAAGAATAGATCCAGAAACACCACTCCATCCTCGTTCTCGAGGTTTCAATAGGGAAGTGGCAGGTAAGACAGGTAAAATGATGATAATTTTCCTTTCCTTTAGTTCTTTCCCCATCCTCCCCTCCCCCTCAAAAAAAAAAAACTAAAAGGAAAAAAAAGGAAAAAAATCTCAAAGCTAAAAAAGAAAGCACCTTTTCTCCATTAAGCTTATTGATGGTCTTAGCAGACCAGAGCAAGATCAAAGAGAGAGAGGAAAAAGCTGCAGCTAATTAAAGAAACAACTGAAGATGAGACAAATATCAGGAAGGAAGACAAAAGCCTGACAGAGATGGGGACAAAGCCAACCCCAGCTCACAGAGGGCAAAGCCTTCAGCATCCAGGAGGCTGCAGGGAGCAAACACCAGGGTAAGAACAAAATCTCAGCCTAAACCCAGTCCTAGGGCCAAGAGAAACCCTGGATCCTAAATCCTGCAGCAGGAAAAGTGTGGCTGTAGCAGGGACTGTGACAGTCCCAGATCCAAAGGGCTGCTTCAGTGCTCACCAATAATCACAGGTTCAGCCTCCCCTGAACTCAGAGCTGCTTTATCCGTCACTGCCTTGGGGTCAGACATTTTCAGGGAGGTTTGGGATGTGCCAGGAAAATGCCACTGCAAGGGGATTGTGGGTTTAGGGCCATTTGTTTAAGGTTTGATTCTTTCAGAGGTGCTGAACAGCTCCTGCCACATCACAAAAAAGCTGGACAAGGAACAATCTGTCCCAGAAGTGTTCTGGGGGCTGTCTGAGGATCACCAGAACAAGATGAGGATGAGGGCACGGCTGTTCCAAGGTGTTTGTAACTCCTGGCTATTGGCAAACACTGGCACATCCCTCTTGAAATAAATCCATCTCACACACAGCTGCTCTCACACATGGATAAACCTGCACAAATGCTCAGATAAATTCAAATTAGGGGAAAGGCTTTATTGACATGACAGGCTTTACAAGCACTGCCAAAACACGAGTGGAGAAACCTGTCAGGGAGAGATAGGATTCAGCAGCTGAACGTGCAGCCTTCACCTGCCATGGCAATGGGGGGAGAAATGGCAGCAAAAGTAGAAAAAGCAGCCCCGAGTCACCAGCTGTGCCAGGGTGGGCTGGGGCAGAGCCCTGCTCTCCTCATGCCTGGCACCCACTGAGTACCCCAGGCCAAAAGCACCTTTCCTTGTTCTGGAATGCTCTTTCATCCCTCCAGCACGTCCCTCCCTTCCCTGAGGTGTGTTTGCTCCTCAATTATCCCACACTCCTGTCTCCTGCTGCTGCCTCTGCAGCCAGAGCCTCTCCAAAGCTCGGCAGAGCTGCACGGGGGTTCTGCACTCTCTGCCAGGCCTGCATCCAGCTGAGAGCATTTTGGGAGGATTTGGGATGCTCCAGGCTTTGAGAGGTGTGGGTGGAACAGCTGGGAAGAGTCCAGCAGGAATGGGATGGAATTTGCCTCGGGGCTGTGAGGGTGCAGCTGATTGTGGTTGGGAAGGAATCCTCCCCAAGGGACCTTGGCAAGGGAAGGAGGACAAAACCAGGAATTCAGGGAATGTGCTGCTGCTCACCTTTATGGAAACATTCCCCCAGAATCCTCAGGGCTGGAGGGGGCCCTGTGCTGCCTCCTGAGCTCCAGGTCTGGGATTCAGCTCCGTTCCTAACGGGGATGAGCAGAGGAACCCTGAGGGTGCCTTTGCTGATCCCTTCAGCTCCACAACAACATGAACTGGACCAACTCATGGTCCATGGAAATTTGACCCATGCATTGGGTCAGGCTGTGAGCCCTTTGAGCCATTTTTTCAACCCCAAAATGCCATCAAACACCATGGAACTCAGTATTTAAACAATTATCCCATGAGCTGTGGAGAGCAGGGAGCAAAGATGCCAAGAGACTTCATTTCCTGCATCCCCAGCTAAAAGCCCAAGGGCAGGAGAGCCTGCTGCACACACTCTGACCTGCTGTTCTGCACCACCAGGATCCTGGTGCTTACAGGGAAATGCAAGTTGAAAAAAACACCCCACAAACTTTTAAAAAGCTTTAAAGTATTAGAACAAAATCACTTTCCATTCCAAACGTCCCCAGGAGCTGCCTCCACAGGTGACTGCCAAGGAGACAAGGCTTGGTTTGCATAAAACCACCAGCTCTGCAAATAAAACTGGCTATTTATGAGTTAGATTTCCTCTCCTCCCCACATTTGCTGTGAATGTCCCTCAGTTATGAAGTCAGTGGTGACTCCAGACTCATCCCTGGGCTGGAAATGTCCCTCCCAGGGCACGGAGTGACTTTGTGGCAGCCAGGGGACAGCAAGCTCCGTGCAGACAGAACCTGCAGGGTGGCAGAGGGACGCGTGTAGGGGTGGCAGGACTGCAGGGAGCCCTCTCCTGAAGGGAAAGCTGGCTGGGGAATGTCCCGGCGGGGGAGAACTCTGTGCTTCCACAGGAATCGCCCCCGTTTTAGCACCCCAGACTCCTCCCTGCTGCTGCCCGTGGGCGGTGGGGCTGTTGCTGAGCTCTTTCCTCTCTGCAGGCAGCTGCTGAACGCCTCACTCCCATCCTCCCTGCACTGCCGGGCTGCGAGCAAGGACGAGAGAAAAGGGGCCAGGCTGGGAGGTCCCTGGGAATGGATGAGGAATGGTAATGAAGCAATTACTCACCTGGAGCCCTGCCAAGATCCCAGGAAGGGCTGGGTGCACAAAAGGCTCGGGGACCTTTGGGTAAACCCCTGAGGACACTGGGCTGTGCTGGCCAAGGACAAAGGGACACCTGCAGGGTGGGCAGGGGACATCCACGCAGCAGAACAGCTCCAGGACAAAGGGAAGGGCAGCTCTGATGGAGCAGCACAGGAATCTGACACTGATTTGTGTGGGGAGAATCAGAGAGAGTGCAAACCTCATTCCCTCCCCAAGCACAAAGTGGTTTGGGTTAGATGTTGGGCTGCTACTGTGATTGTCCCAAAAACTTCTTCCAGCTGCCTCTGCTCCCTGTGCAATGGCAGGTGCCTGCCAGCTCTTCCCCTGCACTTCTACAGAGCAGCAGGATATTGGGAAAGCTTTCCTCAGTCCCACAGAGAGGATTCCACATCCCTGGAGATGTCCAAGGCTGGGCTGGACACGGCCTGGAGCAGTCTGCTCTTGTGGAAGGCGTCCCTGCCGTGGTCCTTAAGGTCTCTTCCAACCCCAGCCAGTCTGGGATTGTGATTTTATCCCAATTTCAGCTCAGCACAACATTTTATGTTTCAAGGAACAACATCCACTTCTGTCTGCTTCGTCAAGGTAGGAGTGAAACGAAATGCTGGATGCAAACCCCAGGATCCAGGCAGACAGCCCACCTCCATTCCCAAGGGAAGGGCTGAGTTAGAGGAGCTTGTGTTGCCTTGGCTGCTTACAATTGCACCACGGGCTGGCTGGCTGCAAATAAAATGAAATTGCAACAGAGTTCCAGCTTTAATTGAAATTTCCTGGGATCTGTTATTACACGGCAGCGATTGTTCTGCAGCACTAATGAGCCTTTGCTCAGATGATTATCCAAGTGTCTCTCCAGTCGCTATTTCATTATTGTTTTATTAATCATCAGATAGGATTGTCACAGCTGAGACGAAACCTGAACATCAGACAGCAGCCAGAGCACACAGACACTGCCTCGACACATCCCCTGCGCTGCTGCTGTGCCAGCACCACGTGAATACCAATTTTTTGGGGAGGTGGGAGAAGGATTTGATATTTATTGGTACTTTGTTATTCTGTAGGAATTCTGCCAGCCCAATGATATTTTGGGTGTGGTTAGGAAGACTGGCGCTCTCCTGACTTTGTCTTTCAAGTCATTTTTTATTTCTTGGTTTGGTCATTGGAGGTTGAAGATTTTTATTTGGTCATTCAGTGAAACAAGAGCTGTCACCTTCCCATTTCCTTATGGATACCAAGATCCCCTCTGGTTGCCTGAGTTTCCTGGATTAATCACTGAAAGAACTTTAATATTTAGGAGCTGCTTCCCCAGCCCACATTCTGCTGCTTGGCAGGGGCTCAGACCCCTCTGTCCCTCCCCTGTGTGGAGTCAGGCAGGATCCTGGGAGCTCAGCTCCCGATGAAGCTGGGCCAGCAGCGGGAGCTGTTCATTTTGGGGAGATTCCCAGCATTTGGCAGGGCACAAAAAACCCTGGCTCAGTGCAGCCCCAGCTGCTTTGGGAAGCAGCTTTCCCGTGCCTGCAGGAAGGGATTTGGAGGGGGAGATGCTGCTGGAAGGGCACAGCCACATCTGGGCTGTGTCACCACTTGGAGGCACATCCAATTCCCCCTCCCCACTGCTGGATCTCTGATGGACACAAAGCAAAGGAGTGACCCATGTGCTCTCTAGGGCCTCCCCGTCCCAAAACACCACAAAACAAAAAGCCATAATTCCCAGAAAAAGCCTTTACCAGGGAAAGATGAAGCCTGGAAGTGCCCAAGGCCAGGCTGGACAGGGCTTGGAGCAGCCTGGGGCAGTGGGAGCTGTCCCTGCCTGTGGGACTGGATGAGCTTTAAGGTCCCATCCAACCCCAACCATCCCATGGCTCTGTGATAACCTCACAAAGGCACCAAAAAAGGGATATTTTGGATATTTTCCTATGCATGAAATACCTGCTTCACTTTCCAAGAGGGATGAACCCCATCCAGCCCTCCCTGCATCTCTCACTGAGCAGCCAGAACGTCTCCAACAGGAGGCACCTCCACCAACCCTGCCCATGTCCCTGGGCTGCTGCAAACCCTAAAATATTCAATTATTTCAACTTCTTGACACAATCCAAGAGTTCTACTTTTGCTGGGCTGTATTGTTTTGGAATTTTTTTCTCCCTAATTTCACAGGCTGCTTTTTGCCGGGTGAAATCGCTCCTCTATTGCAGTGACTTCAGACGTGAAAAGGGAGCAAAAGTTCAGCACTGAAGCTGGGTGACATTTCAGTTTCCTTGTGAAATGTATCCAGAACCAGAAAAGGAACAGTTTTAAACCAGCAGGAAGCAGCTACAAAAATCAGGGTGAGTTGAGGGAAGGTTTTGCAGTCAGCAGAAGAATTTGTAAAAAATTCAGAACTGCCAAGCTTTATTTATTTTTCTCACTGCAATCACTTTTAATTTATTTTCTTAAATTATTTTTTCTTTATCCTGCTGCTCCTACTTAAACCAAATGTGGTGTTAACCCATGAGTGAAAGATAACAGCTCCCTTGGGGCTGCCTGAGTGCTTCAGCCTCTATTAAATTTTACTGGGGCTTTGCTGCCCAAGATCCTGAGTGTGCGTTGGTAATTGGACCTAAAAAAAGCTGATTTCCATAATATTTGGATTTATTTGAAATAAATATTCTAATATTTGGATAACCTTCTCCACCCAGCACTGCAGGAAGTTTTGCTGTCTTTATGGAGGAAAATCCACTGGGTAAGTGCTTGGTATTGTTCTTAGTGCTGGGAAAAGACAATCTAAATGTCCAGGAATCATTTCCATAAAATGCCAGCAGAGACTCCTGCTCTTCTTCCCCTCCTTTCCCACAATCACACCACACACCATTAGATCATTATGGTCTATCAATTTGTCAGATTTCAGCAATTTCTTCCTTTAAGGCTCTGAGATGAGGAGCCTCTAAAAAGGCCTAAAACTGGAGAACAATCATTTCTCAAAAACAATCGCTCCATTTGGATGTCAAAACACACAATATTCTCCTCCTTGGAAAGAACGTTTTCTAAAAAATCACATCCCCCTCAGCAGCAATCATTTCCCCCTGTGATTCTGGTACTTTGTGGTTGTGGATATCTTTCCTGGGAGTGATAACAGAGCTTTAATTTCTGTTGTTTGATTTTTTTTTTTGAGAGGCTCCACCAAAAATCCTCGCCCGTTTCAGAGCCTGCCTGTAAATTTATTTAATCTGCATGTGCACACACATACACACACACACACACATTGCTGGCAGCTGGCTGAGGCTGGAGAGGGAGATTTCAGCAGCTCCTGCTTTCCCAGCTTCCCAGGAAATCCCTATCGTGGGATGCATCAAAAGAAGAGTGACCAAAAAGAGGGAGATGCTCCCCATTTTCTCTGCTCTTTTGGGACCCCCCTGTGTCCAATAAAGACGTGGATCTGTTGGGATGGGGCCAGGGGTTGATCACAAGGCTGGGATGGAGACAGGTTGGGGAGGAAAGACTCCAAGGAGAGCTCAGAGCTCCTGGCAGGGCCTGAAGAGGCTCCAGGAGAGCTGGAGAGGGGCTGGGGACAAGGCCTGGAGGGACAGGACACAGGGAATGGCCCTAACATGAAGGAGATTTTGTTTAGATTAGAAATTAGGAAGAAATTCTTCGAGGGAGGTGAGGCCCTGGCACAGGTGCCCAGAGCAGCCCCTGGATCCTTGGCAGTGCCCCAGGCCAGGCTGGAGCACCCTGGGGTAGGGGAAGGTGTCCCTGGCCATGGAAGGGTGGGGCTGGATGAGTTTTGAGGTCCCTTCCAGCCCAAGGCAGCCTGGGATGGTGAGATTCCAAACCTGGCCGCTGCCAGCAGCCCCTGAGCTGTCTCCAAGCCTGGATTTGGGCTCCCAAAGCTCTCCCTGCTGAGCTCAGGGCAGTGCATTCCTTCAGCAGCAAATGAAGATGTGATGAGGAGACAACACTGCATTAACTCCTGGCCCAGGCTGACTCCCAGGGGAGCAGAGCAGCCCTGATCCACGACTCCATGTGCTCTCTGCAGTTCTCCCAGCTATTCCCTGCAGCCCCGGGCCATTAGCCAGCCCTGCTGGCAGGTCAGGGATACAAAAACAACCCTGGAGCTCCCAGCTGCCCCAGCAGGAAGGATGAGCTGATTATGTTCTACATTCAATCACCAGAAAGAATCAATCTGTAATTAAGAGACTCCTCTCCCACCCCTCTGTCAGGTTTTTGCCTCTTCTCCCCTTCCACCCCCACCAAACCTTCCAGCACGAAGTCAATTTAATGAGATTTCTCAGTAACAAATGACCAGTTTGTAATAATTATATTTTCTTCTGCAATTGCTGTAGAAATGATTTAAAGCAGAGAAGGCTCCAATTTATTAAGCATCAAATTTTCTGCAGTGAACTTTTAGCTACAAGGGGAGCCTGGAGACTGAGGGAGCTCTCCTCCCCCACTCTGGGCTTTGCCTTGGCCCTGCAGTAATGATGGTTTGGAGATCAGGATTTGACTTCTTGATGGAAATAAATGAATCCTGTGTCAGGCAGAGCCCAGCTGCATTTTCTACCCTTTCAGCAAGGTTTGTGGCCAGGGGAGTGGGGTAAGAAGTGGTGCAGGGAACAACAAACCCGTCCTCAAGCTGTTCCATCTTTTCCTAGTTAATATTTGCAGGTGAAGGTTTAATTGCTGCACTCCTCACAGGCTGTCAGGGAAAAATCCAAAGCCAGAGGAGCTCAGCTGGGGAAGTCCTGGGCTGACAGGGATGCTGAGAATGCAACATTCATCCTGAAAAACATCAATCTCGTGGCTCCTAAACCTTGAAAAACCAAAATCTTGCTTCAGCTGTGCTCCCAAGTGTTTGCAGCTCATCCTTTGACTGCATTTAGGAGGGAAAACCTTGAAGGGAGGATTTATTTCTCTCAGGACACAGCTCTGCTCAGCAGGAACCTCCACACTGACAACATTCCCTGTCCACTGGTGGCTCATGATCTTGGCTTTCCCTCAGGCTTTCCACCCTGCCATTCAAATTAAACTCTTACACACCCCAGATCTCCTCCAATTATTTTTTTATTCGCCAGCCTGCCTCCTGGACTTGAGGGAGAACATCGTGGGGAGGCTTAGAACAACATCCCAGCTTTAATCCTTCACTGAAAACTCACTTTATTGGCTTGGATAAACCACAGCTCTCACGTTCTGCAATCATTCCTGCCCCAGAAAGGCACCACAGCTGGATGAGTTATTTAAAGCTCAGGAAGAAGTGAGAGCTCAAACTTTTTTCAACTATTGCACTGTCTCAGCAGCTTCCTAATTAGTGGAAGTTTCATCCCATTTTGTACCTGGAGAGCAGAGCAGAGAGGATCTTGCCTGGAATTTGTTCTGGTTAGACAGGGAAGTCCCCAGGGCCAGGTTGTATTCAGAGTTCCCCCAAATTTCCTGAGCAGTCAGGGCCCTCCTGGGACTGCTGCAATCCATAATTAATAAAGGAAGAAGAGGATACAGGGAGCTGAACTCTGAGATCCCTGTGGGGAAGATGCAAGGCAGTATTCAAACAGGAAGGTGATGATGGAGAGAAGTGAACCAGAACTTGGGGATGAAATCTGGAGAGTTGCACCTTTCTCCTTGATTTAAAATGCAATGATTTGGCTGGGTGGGAGGATAAGAAACATCTTTTAAAAAAAAATAAATCCCAAAATCAATCCCTTCAAAAAAAAAAAATTAAACAAACCCAACCTGAGACCTCCCAAAACCAAACTGCAAAGTTCACAGAATCTCAGAGTGGGTGGGAAGGGATCATAAAGATAATTTAGTTCAAATCTGACTCTGTTATAATTTGGGGTCAGTTTGGAAAGGGTCTCAGGCTGTGCCAGGGGAGGCTCAGGTTGGAAAATCAGCAGGAATTTCTCCATGGAAAAGGTTGTCCAGCTGGCCCAGTGGAATGTCATGGAAAGCCACGGGGAAATTCCAACCCAACAGGGCCATCTTTGCTAAAAATGAAGATTTTCAAAGAGTTTGGTTTCCTTTTTTTAGAGATATCCACGGCAGCTGATCCTTGCCATCTTTCCCTGTCTCCCAAGGTGGAGGGAATGGGTGCAAACACTGGAATTGTTTCATCAGAACAAACTGGGGAGGCAGAACAAGCCCTGCTCACAGGGGAAGGGATGATTTTAATGAGATTTAATTCTGTTCCATGAAAGAGGACGAAAAATCACCGTGCAAAGCTGCTGACAGGCAGAGGGTGCCGAGTTTGGCCCGTGGGACCCATGGAAAAAGAGCTTTTCCACACCTCAGAGACAGAGCAGATATGAAAGAGAAAAGCAGGGATGAAAAGAGCTGGGTAAATTGGCACCATTTGATTTTTTTTCTCTCAGATTAATACCAGTGAAAGACACAGGCCAGGAGTTTTAACCTGTACATTGTTTACCCAGGGCTGTGGAAATCCAGCTTTCCTTTCAAAGCACACTTGTTACACCAACCTCCAGCGAGCCTAAAAAGCCTGTTAATTTAATTAATTATCCCTGGTAAATGGGCCCCTGAGGGCTCCCAGAGGTAAAATGCATCTTGGCAAGGAAACAACAGAACTGACAGGAGCATCTGCCTTGCAGAGAATTACAGTGCCCGCCTCGAGGTGTTAAATGCAGCAGCAGCCAGGCATCCCTGAGTGGCAAAATTCCTGAAAATTCCACTTTTAAGCAGCTTTTTGCCCTGTTTGCCAGCTCTGTGTGCATCCACACGGCTCACACACTCAAAAATCAGTGTTTTGTGTGTCTGCCTCGGGGATTTCTGCCCCCAGGCACGTCCTGCTCTGGCAGGTTTGGGCTCAGACAATCAATTCTTGGCTTTTTAACGGGAGAAACTCAGGCTCATCCAGGGAAGGGGGCTTAGGGTTCATCCAGCAGCTGTCAAGAGCTGAGGGATAAAAGTGGAGCCTTGTTTTAGGCAGTTTGGGGGTCACCAGGCAGCTGAGAGGAGAGAATCAGGTGAATCCCAGCCTCTCCAGGGAAGCTTGGCCAATATTTGGAAGCTGGGAGCCCTTGGCAAGGCCATTTTCACATTTATCTGCAAAGATCTCGGCTCCTTTAGCTGGAGAAAGCTGCCACAGGTACCCTAAAGGGGTTTTATTGCTTTTCCTCACACCCCATTCACACTTTGCTTATTTGAATTTAATTTTATTTGGTTTTATTTTCACCTCTGACAAAAGAGGACACAAAACCGTACAACACTGCAAACATTTTAACAACTCCTGGCTCCCTGTTATCCTATAAAGCCCAAAAAAACTTCCTCTGACCTCATCTGAGATCTTCCCATCAAGAATTTCATCTTTTTTAGCACCAACACCTCCATGGCTGCAGTGGAACTTCCACTTTTGCAAGCCAGGAGCCCAACTGCAAATGACTGATTATCCCCAGCTTAACAAGCAAGAGGACAAACAATAAAAGAGCAGGGATAATGCATCATGAAATGTACTTTGTTCATTTATTTGACAACTGCAGTTTAGCTGTAATTAATTATGATAATACTTCATGGCACACCAGTTAGTGTTCTGGAGGGTAATTTGTTCAAGTCTTGGGAACACCAGGCTTGCCCTCCAGCTTTGTGCTGCTGCATTTGGACTGTGTAGGGAAGAAAAATCTGATATTTTGGGGGTGAGCACAGAGGGCACTGTGGAAGGAGGGTAAAAATTCAAAATTGCCAGGCCTGGCCAGTCCTGCTCTGCTGTCACAGAGGTTCCAAACGTGCTCTGTTCCAGCCCTGCCACATCCATTCCTTCCCCTCCCAGAGGGTTTTTCTCTCCCTCTCCTCCCTCATGGAGGGCTCAAACTCCCCTTCCCTCCATCCCCTCCCTGTTCTTCCCAAATTTTGCTCAAGGAGTTGGAGAAGCAGCCGAGGAGAAGCTGCTTCCCCTCGGGACAACTTCACCTCAATCACCCTGAGCTCCTCAGCAATCAGGAGAGAGGGGGGAAGGACCTTCAAAAACAGAGCGAGAGCAGCGCTGGGGATTGCTCCAGAGCAGCCTCCAACCTCGGGAAATTCTCCCTTGTCAAATTCTGTGTGAGGGTTAAAAACTTCCTGATAGCAAAGTTCTCCCTGGAGTCCCACCTGTCCCTGCCCACTCACAGATTCTGGATGTTTCCATTTGTTCTTGCAGACAGATTTTGGATTTTATCCTTGGAAACAAAGGCACTGTCCAAAGGAAAGGGAAAAAAAAATTTAAAAATCCGAGGCAGAGCTGCCTTCAGAAAATGTGAATTAACTGCAGGGCAAAGAGAAATGGGAGGGGTTTGCTGAGCAATCAGTTCAAGATCCTTCTGTTTAATTATCAAATTCTTTAATGACCCTTCTGATAAGCTGCAGAAGTGGGGGTGTATCCTTCAGAGAGTCACCCTGGATTACACAGAAATCCTCACAAAGCTGGGGGAGACCCAGGACAGCTCCACGTGCCACAAGACCTTCAAAAATCCAGTCCAAATGCGCTCTGTGGTGCCTGGAATGAAACACCAGCTGGAATTTTTAGGATTTCTGCAGGAAGCAGGGTCCTGTCTCAGCCTCTGCTGCAATTTTGGAGTGACCTTGATGAGTCCCTGATTTTCTTTCCCCCTCAGCCCAATTCCTTTGCCTCACTTCTCTTGCCCAAATGTTCTAAAGATCCTTTATGATGGATCCAGGGAGCCTTAAAGCTGTTCCCAAAGTACAATTAATAACAAATAAAATCAGATTTTGGTAGAGCAGAATGATCAGGCTTCAGCAGGGATAACAATACCCAAGTTATCAGGTGAAAGCCTTTGGAAAAGCAATTAGATAATAACAGACCTGTGCCAGAGTCATCAAAGACTTTTCATGCTGGGCTAGAAAATCAGGACCCAAGAATGAATGGGATTGAATTGGATTAAATAAAAGAAATGTTCCAACCTCCTCCCCAGCTCCAGAGTGGAACTGGAGCTTTACAGAGCTTTGAAAAAGCAATCACAGCGTTTTGTTTCCAAATTTCCTTCGTCCCTCCCAGATTTTGGAATAAAAGCATGAAATAGAAGTCAGCTCAGTCCACCTTCTACCCCCCAGGACTTTCTGCTTTGTTGCATTTTCCAGGAATTTATCAGAAGAAAAATCAAAAAGCAGAAAGGGTGGAAGAGGCCACCGGAGAATCTTCCTGTGAAAAGCACTGGAAAGTTCTAAGAAAAAGCCTGGAAAAGTGGCACTGAGGATCTGGCTGGGGATACAGGTGGGAGAGCAGGGGACAAATCCTGCAAGGTCTGCAAGGGGAGGACAGAGCCATCAACACCCAGTGCCTGCCCAGGGCTCCTGGAAATACTGCAGACTTTGAAAGAAAAGGCAGAAAAACAGAGACACAAACGTTCCCTCCCTTCCTGTGCCAGCTGGAGATCTTCTGATTCCTCCTCTGCCTCCCTCCCCTCGCAGCAGCTGCCTAAGGATTGATTTGGGGTTCAAAATGGAGATTTTGGGGTGGTTTGGGGAAAGGGAGGAGCTGTGCACAGAGCTGGGCTGCTGGGACTGGGGCAGGTGGACCAGGGTTGATCCTTCCTGATGAATCCAGGAGGAGATTCCTGGGCCCAGGAGAGCAGCACCAGCCAAAATGGGCTTTTCTACAGCTTCATTTGCACAGAACTTTTCATTTTTAACAGGGCAAAACCCTGAGATTGTGATTCATCCCGAATTAACCAAACCACCACAGCTCTCACCATTGCTGTGACGAGGAAATTCTGCGACATCTCTGAGTGCAGCAGCCTAAAGAAAACCCAAATAACCACACCAGGCCATCCCAAAACGCCCAGCAGTGGGCAGCAGGTTAAGAATTAAATGAGGATCACGAGCAGGGCAGAGCTGGAGCTTAGACCCAACCACCCCAGCCAAGCCCAAACTGAGCTTAGTTTAAGTTTTCGTTTGACTCTGCTGCCGTCTCCCTTTTGATTTCCCAAGCACCTGTGATGATTAATATCAAAGTTATTGCACTGCTGGCATTCAAACCAAGCGATTTCAGTGGCTGGAATCAACCCTGGATAAAAAGAGGGAAGGTGGTGGGGTCAGCTCTCTGCCAGGTCCAGGCTCTTTTGCTGTTTATGCTCATCCAGGGCAGAGCTGAAGGTGCAGAGAACACACAGGAAATATCAGCTCTGCTCACAGGCTCTTGGATTAAAGATAAAAGCTGAATATTTATCTTCCCTGAACTCCACAGGTCCATTAGCTCAGGGCAGGGAGTAAGGAATGCCATGGGTTTAGGATCTCAACCCTTTTGGGTGCATCTCCCTTCCTTAAATAAACATTCTCCAGATCTGAGAATCAAAAGTAAAAGAAGAATCAAAAGTAAAAGAAGAATCAAAAGTAAAAGAAGAATCAAAAGTAAAAGAAGAATCAGTGTTGGGTTTGTTCTTTTTTACAAGCTTGAAAGGGAAAAAAACCCAAGTAATTCAGCAAATATTACTTAAAATAAGGGTTTCATAAAACGAGTTGTGCTCTGCCTCTCTTCTTCTAAATTGTTTCTTTTCCCCTCTCCCCCTTCTTCCCTTCCCTGACTGGCATCTTCCTGATACCAGATTCCCTCAGCTGCAGACAGCTTTTATAATCTTTCATTCATGGCACTGCAAACTCCAGGCTCCCTGAACTTTCTCCCCCTTCTCCAGTTGTTCCAGGAGGAAAAATTGTCCCAGTCCCCTGGGAATGCCTCCACACCCCCCATGTCCCTGCAGTGCTTGGATTTCCTCACCCCCAGTGACAGCAAAATGGAGAGAAAAATCAGATTAGTGCAGAGGATAAATAACTTTTTGCTCTGAGATGTGTTTCTCATCCCAGCTGGCGTCACCCTGCTCGTACTGGGCGCCAACAGAATCACAGAAATTCCTGAGGATCCCTCCAGGATCACCAAAAGCCAGGATGGATCTGCAGAGCCAGGACAGCAGCAGCTCCAAAGCTCCACAGCAGATAAATCTCCTGCTTTAAGCTCAGTGTGTCACTGCTCAGGCAACCCAAGGGATTTGAACACTCAAGTGCAGATTAATTCCAATCAAACCCGATCTGAGATGAGAAGATAACCACACATTTACTTTGTTGGCAAACAGCAGTTCCTTGGTTCCTTTTCAGCCCTGATCTCCATAAAATCCTTTCCCTTTGTTGTGCAAGCACAGCCTGAAACACAAATTGAAGAGAGGCTCCACATAAATCCACATTTTCTCCAGGAGCAATTTGCACACTTTGTTTGCCAGAACTGGAAGTGAAATCAGGATGGGAGACACTCCCCAGGCTGGAATTACACCCCCTTTCCTTGGGGCTCCTTCCTGACAGGGTAAATTTGGGGGCTGGTAACTCATTGCAAACCAGCAAATCTCACTTCAGTCCTCTTTGGCTTCGTTGTGGCAATGATTTAAATCTGAGCAAGAAGAGAAAAATCCTTTTAGAGAGGATGCTGGTTTTGCCTCCAGTTTCAAGGAGAAATGTCCTTCCTAAATAATTCTAGGATTTCAAGGAATTTCAAGGAATGTCCTTCCTAAATAATTCTAAACCCACCATCAGGCTTGGCAATTGGGGCTGGAAATGCTGATGATTTGATTCAGGGAGATCTCCAGGAATAAAAAGAGAGAGGCAGGGCTGGGTTTAGCTGCTAATGCTGACTTCCAGGCTCAGCTCCCAGAACCCACTGAGATATTTCAGGCAGAAACTTTGAGCCACCCCTTTGAAAGGATTAAGCTTCTCAGTAGGAATAAGGCACTTTAAACATCTCTAAAAATCCCTGCAAGTGTCCAAGGCCAGGGCTTGGAGCAACCTGAGGTAGTGGAACACGTCCCTGCCATGGCATGGGGGTGGAACAGGATGGGATTTAAACCCCTTTCAATCCAAACCATTCCTGGATTCTATTTTCAAAGGTCAGAATCTACAGCCAGAGGAGGTTTGCAGAGATTTTTGGTTCTCAGGTGCAGACAATGTGATCAGAAACTGCCCAAACCCAGCCAGGCACTGCTGCTCCCATCAGGAAATTGGGATAACAGAGCCCTCCTGCCTTACTGGGAGGGAGGGAGAAGAAAGACTTTAAAGATTGAGTGATTCTCCCCTAAATACTTCCCCAGGGAGCAGAGAAATGAGATTTTCCTCAGCTGGGAAGAGCTCTCCTGACCCCAGTGGTGAACTGCAGCCAATTTGCAGAGCCCAAGGATGGAGCTCTCGATGCTCATCCCAAGCTTCCAGCAGAGCAGGGGAGGCCTGCAGGAACCTGGGGCTGCTGGCAAGTTCAGCTCCCAGCCCCTGTGGCAGGCAGGTGGAGCTCAGGTGACACCAGGACAACCTTCCCTCTGCTGCTGCTCCTGCAGGAGCTGCAAAATGCAGGTTCTGGGCTGGCTGCAGGTCAGGCTCAGATTCAGCCTCACTCCTGTGGTGAGGTGAGGGCAGATTTTCCCCTCAGGATCCCCTGGCAGGTCGCAGTGCCACCAGATCTGTGCAAGGCCCTGGAGGTTCCAAAATCAGATTGCAGCCTTCCCCCTCCATCACAGCCCTCCCCACAGCCCCCAGGCCAGGGAGGAGTTGAATTTTCAGTGGCTCACAATAGGCTGAGTTATTTTTCATCACTTTCCCCCTTGCACAAAGCCCAGAGCTGCTGCTTTCAGGCAGTCAGGATTCCCTTATCCACGTGTTTCCCTTTCTCTTGGTATCCTGAGCCCACACTGCTCTGGTTCTTCCCATTCCTGCTTCCACCAAAACTCCACTGAACTTTGGGCACCTCCAAGAGATTTGTTCCTGAAGGCAACAGAAGAGTCAGAGAAATCATCCCTCATTCCCAGCCTTCCCTGGCAATTTCCAGGAACCTTTTACTGCCCACCAAAACCTTCCACAATCAGCTATCAGGGATTTCTTTTTATCATGATGGGTGTAGTTGAATATTCCAGAGGAGAAAGCCAGAACTCTCTGCTCTTACAGATGGAATCTAACTGGGAAAATCTGACTTGCAGCTGCTCCCACATGCAGGAAAATTGGACACTTGTTCGAGTGAAAAACCTTAATTCCTGCACAAGGGAGAAGGGAAGAGAGAGAGAGAGATAAAAATGGGGTGAAATGCTGGATTTGCACTGAACACAGCATTTCTGCAAAAAACAAAGTTCCTGCCTGGCCAACTGTGGGGTGTTAAATCATTGCCTGATTTGGGACTGAAGAGAAAGGGAATAACATTCCAGCAGGGAACACATTCTGCAGGCTGCAAAGAGCAGCTTGCTCTGGCTAATTAATGGGTAATCAGGGCTAGAGCAGTAATTTTCTGAGTGGTGGCCAATTTCCCCTGCTCAGGTTTCCCCTGGGGTATCTTCTGCTCCCTTTGGATGGTCCCTGATTTGAGGTTTTTCACTTTAGCAAAGTAAAAGCTTCAACTTGGACAAATTATCTGAAATAGCATCAAGGGCCCAGTGTGTGCTTGGTGGCTGCAAAAGAAAAGGAAAATAAAAGGAAATCCAGTCAAGCCCAAACCCAGCTTGGAATGGGCTTCAGAGGAATCACTGGAAGCTTAATTACCCAAACCCCACTCTTGTCCCCTTCCTGGCAGAGCCCAGGGTGACAGCTGTAACTCCTGAGCAGCATCCCATGCCCAGAGAGGTATGGCCTGCAAAAATCCATCATTTCGGTGCAAAAAACCATTTTAGAAGGTGCACATAAAATAAACCAGCACAGAAGAGGTAGGAAACAAAATAAACCCCAAAAAAGACCCAAGGCAGACCTTTTTGATCGAGTTCCAGAAAGTTGTTCCCCACTCAGAGGGACTTCAGTGCCTGAATAGGATATGGGAGCGAGGCTGGAAAAAAGCTTCCTGAGCTGGGCAGCTGTGTGTTCCAGCTGAAATGCTCCTCTCAGGGGAGGTTTGCAGAGGTTTCTGGTTCTCAGGTGCAGACAATGTGATCAGAAACTGCCCAAACCCAGCCTGGCACTGCTGCTCCCATCAGGAAAATCGGGATAACAGAGCCCTCCTGCCTTACTGCAGGGGAGGGAGAAGGAAGATTTTAGAGATTGAGTGATTCTCCCCTAAACACATCTCCAGGGCACCGGAAGAGGCATTTTTAGCCTCCTGATAATGCTGGGGCAGGTGCAGGTGGTCCAGAGCATCAGGAGGGAGCTGCACTCCAGGGATTTCTTTGGCAAATGGGAGGAGATGAGGAAATGGGTGGAGAAGAAGCAGGACCAGCTCCAGCTTCACCCTGAACCCGGCAGGAGGACGGGCTTTGCTCTGAGCACTGTGTTTAGCAGAGAAGCAGAATGAATTCAGTCAATAAACACAGGAGCTAATGGGCAGGAGCAGTTGCTCCTTGTGCAGTTTGACCCCACGGGTCTGGAATAAAAGGCTCCGCATTCACCAAACCCTCCCGCTCTGAACAGTGCCCCAGCCAAAACTCAGCCTCACCTCCAGCCTTCAGATCTGGTCCTGGGGAGCATCTGAAAGGCACAGCATGAGAAATATCAAGGTTTTGTCCCTGCAGCAGCCTGGAGCTGCCCCTAATCACAGCAAAACTCTGAGCACATCGAGTGGCTCCGCTCCAAGCTGGCACGGCACGAGACACCAGGAGTTCTCAGACAAGCACACGAGGGCTGGGGAATTTTAATATCTTCTTCCCCTTACAAGTAATTTCCAGTGTTTATGCTCTGTGGAGCTCCTTAGGAGTGTCAGAGCAGAACAAATGTCATTTTTAATGGACTTGCTAAATCATAAAAACCATTTGGAAAATTGCATCTGATTAAAACATGAAAACGTTCCATTATTCACAGGGCGATCGCAGCAGCTCCGAGCGGTGGCTGCAGAGAAATCTTGGCCCACAGGACTTTCCACCTCAGGAACTAAAAGCAATCTTCTCATCTGCTCCTGCCAAGTGCAGGGGAGCTCTCCTGGAGAGAGGGAACAAAGCTCAGCATCTCTCACTTCCATCCTTAATTCTCGCAGGGACGCAGAACAATGTGAATTACAGTGCACAGCTCCTGCACTGGCACTGGAAATGCTCAAATCCCCCCGAGATGAGGATCACAGCTCCCTCTGCAACAAGGCCTGCCCAGAATCTCTCATTTCTAGGGTGGCTGCCACTAAGAATTTTCAATTATTTGTCCCAATTCACCCAAAAAGACGCCTCTTGCTGTATGGAAGGGGAGAGAAAACGGAAAGTTCCGTTCCATACGTTCCATTCCGCTCCTCCATACAACGAAGGAGATGCAGCAGCAGAGCACAAATTGGAGAGAGGGGCTGCTCTGGGGAGCAGACAGCATAAAGCAGGAAGGATCCCCATCTCAGTGATGACTTCTCCCAGCCTGTGCTCTCTAGATGGGGATGCAGAGTAATTAAGCTCTGGTTTACCGAGCAGGGAACCTTTGGTAAGTGGATGTTCTGAGAAGTGACAGCAGATGATTTAGCCAGACAGGCCACAGCAAGGTATCTGCCTACAGCCTGCATGTCAAACAAAGCATCAATCAAACCTGCACTGCTCAGCTGCTATTTCATTTTCAGGGGATTTCGGGAGAGTGNATTATTATTAATATCATTATTATTATTATTTATTATTATTGTTATTATTGTTATTTCTTGGTTTTAATTGAACTCAATCATGCAGCTCCAGGCGAAGATGCAAGAAAAGAAGCAACATTATTTTTGGAGAAGCAGAACCACGCCACTTAAACCATTTCACTTGAAAAGAATCCAAATTTCCCCTCCTCCAGAGGGGAGCCTGGGTCCTGGTTTTCCAGTGGGATTTCCATGGCAGAGTTGATGTCTGCACTGAGCCTGAGGTTCCCAGAGCTGATGATTTCCCTGCTGGGGGCTGCTCCACCCTGCCCTGAGTTATCACCTCCAGTTCTGACAGGGAATTCAGGATTTTTCACTGATTGATCAGGCAGAGAGGAGATGTTTTAGTGCCTCCAATTCCATGCATTCAATAGGAAACAAACCCTGATCCAGCAGCATTTCCACAGTGAAAATATTTCCTACAGAGAAATTCACCCCCAGCACCTCAGGATTTACCAGCCAAGGGTTGTTGCACGGATAAATTCACTCAGGCAAAGGTGCTTTGACATCCCTGGGTGGAAGTGTGGAGTGAAAATCAGAGTCTCAGTGCTGCTGCAGCACTTTCAAACGGCTTCAGAGAGACGCTGAAGTTCAGCTCAGACAAATTTCCTCCCCCTGTGCAGCACGGTTCTCATGCAGAGGTTAATAACTCCTGATATGTTCTGTGAACTCAGCATTTCTCCGGAATTTCAGCTTGATGTAGTGCCCTTTTCACCAGGAACACATTTCTCCCTGCCTGCCTTCCCTCCTGCTAATCAGTTTTATCAACACAGCCCCAGGTGAGGAATGGCTTTCAAGATGTGGAGACTGGGAGCTGGAAATTCCTGCTTAATGCAAATGATGCCAGTCAACAGGAGCCTGTTAATAAGCCCCAAAACCCCAGAATCACAGCTGAGGAAAACTCAAATAACGCTGTCAATTTACACCACAACAGCCCAGCCCTGCAAGTTTATAAATCTCAGCGATCTTTAAAAAACAAAGCATTAAATCATTTTGCCTGGGAGATGAGAATATCAATTCTATCTGTCCCCAGCAGGGCTGATTTGTGCTTCCCCTATTTCATCCCAGGGTTTTTTGAGCGTGGGGAGGAAAATTTATAGAGGGAAATGGGGAAAGCTGTGGGGTGCTGGGAGAATTCAGGTTCCTGTGTCCAAATGCCATCCTGAAAACCCAATCCCTCACAGCCTGAGAGCTCCCTCAGCAGTGCTGGAGGTGCTCGTTTGCACTGCCAGGCTGCCTGACAATGGCTCAGCAGGTCTGGAAAGGGATCCCTGTGTGCCAGAAAAGCATCCAGTCCTCTGGATTCCCTGCAAGGAATAACTCCAAGAGAATAAAATGCTTCATGTTGTCATGCAGCTCTGCAGGCAGCACACTTAATCCTGTGCTCCTGCCCAACCAACAGTTTGGTTTGAATTTAGGGTTGGTTCTCTGTGGAAAAAAAGAAGCCAAAAAAAAAAAAAGAAAAGGTAATCCAAGCTCATTTTGAGACATTTCTACTGCTGGATTGGGACAAAATGGTCTCAGACTTCAAAGTTCAGTGAGGAGCTTTGGCTTTGGGACAGACAAATGTTTGGTAGGGATTAATGAGCCCAGTTCTAGGTCTGCACCTGATTCCAGGCATTCCAGCACTGATTTCTTTGTGTTTCCCTCCTCCAAGCAGCATTTGGCTCCTTGTCACCCTGGAGAAGCTGAGCTGAGAGCGCTGGGAGCAGTTTCCTTCCCAAAGAGCCCTGGCAAAAGGGATGCTCTGCTCCAGGTTTGTGGCAGAGCATCCATGGCACGGCTGGGAGTGATGCAAATATTTGATATTGATGCTCCTCCCTCCCACAGAACATTCCTCGTGCTGGGACCTGGAGCCATCAACAGCACCAAATCTCGTTTAGAGCGTGCAGGAGCGATTGGCTGAAGGTCAGGCTCAGTCTCAGGGGAGGATCTGGATTAGGACGGCTGAAAATTGCTCTGAAAAATGCTCTGCTCCCTTCCTGCTTTTCTGTCCCCCTTCCCTGGAGCTGCAGGGCTTTTCTGTGCAATAAAATGAACGATAAAATGGATAAAATAAATGATAAAAGTGATAGAATGCCTTTCTGGAGCTTTCTTTCTGCTTCAAGGGGTGCAGACACCTCCAGGTGTGACACAGGGACAAAGAATTCTCCCAGCCCAAGCATGCCAGGAGCAACTTTAAGTGGACAGGACTGGGATAAGTTCCCCCATGCAGTAAAATTACTCCAAATAATTAATATAAAAAATAATTGTGTCTTGTAATCGAGCAGGAGCTCATTTTCATCAACTTCTCCAGGTTTTAATTAAGGATGGGGGGGACTCAAGAGCTTCGTTACAACACCTTTCCTGAGGCAGCCAGTACTCAGTCTTCAAAACAAAGATGATGATGATGATGATAATAATAATAATAATAATTATTCTTCTTATTATTATTGGATTATTTGTTGCTTATTATTGGATATTTGTTATTTATTATTTATTATTCAACTTATTATTTATTATTCGTTATTCATTATTTATCATTTATTATTTTGTTTTTATTTATTATTTATTATTTTTATTTATTATTTATTGTTTATTATTTGTTCTTTATTAGTTATTATTTGTTATTTGGTTTTTTGGCTATTGTTTTTTTTAATTGTTCATTGTTTATTATAGTTGCTGTTGTTATTCACATTCTTTCCTGCGATGGGACACCCTCACCTGAGCCCTCCCAATAAACTTTTAGCAAAAAGAAATGAAGGAACCTCCATGAAATCCCAAAAACAGCGCTCAGCCAAGGCCAGACCTGCTGCAGACAGAGCTGACAACACAGCTTAGAGGACAATAATCATAATTTTCCTCTCCTATATTTATTCCATAGGATTTACAAGCCAATGGCTTTCTAGCTCATTATTGGAGATCAACTTTGACCAAACTGGGGAAAAAAATAAATTTCAAGGGTTTTTAAAGAAGCAAGAAATTAATTACACGGCAAACTCCACAGGAGAAGGCACCAGCGGTTTTCCTTTTAACTTCCTGCCCTTTCTTCCTCACAACTCTGGTTAATTTTGAGCCTTTCAAAGCCCCATTCTCCTGCAGGAAAGCCTGATGGAAAATAATTGATGTGAGAGAAATTCAAGCACGAAGGGGAAAGTGCCTTTCTCCCTGTCATGATTCACATTTCGTGCCCAGAGAACCTCACAACGTGGGGACGAATTTCCTCCTGTTGGCAGAAACTTGCTAAATTCTTGCTCTGGAGACACATTTTGTTTTTCCCTAAACAGGATGAAGCCATGGGGAAATAAAAAAAAGGGTGGAGAGGGGAATTTGTGTGGGGAGCTCAGAGCATCCTCCACCATCTGAAAGGGCTCTGGGGGAGCTGGAGAGGGACTCTGGGTCAGGAACTGGACAAGGGGAATGGCTTAAACTGACAGAAAGGAGGTTTGGGTTGGGTTTGGGGAATGAATTCTTTAATCTGAAGGTGGGGAGGCTCTGGGTGCCCAGAGTGTGGTAACCCAGGACATCCCTGACAGCCCTGGGTGATCTGAGCCCAGCCCAGGGGGGTTTGAAGCCCTGGCAGGGGGCTCAGAGACCCTGGCATGCAGCCAGAGATCCTTGTGCCTTTGAGTTTGATCCATGGAACAAATTCCCAGCACTGTGTGAAGAAGGAAAAGTCACCAAAGTGCAGATTTAGGATTCTCACTGTGCTGAGCTGGGAGGCAAGAGAGGGAACTGGGCCTTGTCCTGTGCTCCTTCCTTCTTCTTCCCAGCCTCCATCTCTTGGGTGCTGGTGGCACTTTGGCACTGGTGTGAGGCAAAGGGACACAGTCTGACACTGTGACAGCAATTGGAAAGTAACAGTAAATAAAGCTGATGGAGTTTATAGTATAAAAGAGAGCAGCAGCCCCAGGGGAGGGCAGAGGGCCTTGCTCTGCTCTGCTGAACAGAGCTCCACAGGCCAGGCTGGAAATGTTTTCTGATAACCAACAATAAACAACCTTGAGAGCGAGAGCTGGAGACTTCAGACTCGTTCTTGGACAGCTGGGTTGGAGAGCAGAGACTTTTTACACATCTTGGGGTCATCTCGAGCACAGGAAACCCCAAGACAGAGAAGCTGTGGTGGATCCCTGGAAGTGTCCAAGGCCAGGTTGGAGCAGCCTGGGATGGTGGGACATGTCCCTGCCCATGGCAGAGGGTGGGGCTGGATCTTTCAAGTCCATTTCAACCCAAACCATTCTGGCATTCCATAGGAACCAGCAAAAAAGAATAGACCAGGGAGTCACAGACAAGGAGAATCTCATCTCTGGTGTCCCTGGCACAGAAAACCTTTCCTAGAAATTTCCATTCACATTCATTACAGTTTCCTCATGGTATTAAAAGATCCAGCCTCTGGGTGGAAAACCAAAGTTTGGATGAAAAACCAAAGCTTTGGATGAAAAACACTGGCACATTTTGGGGAAAATGCTGAGCAACAGCTCTGTACCCTCTCCAGCCTTCTCATTTCCTTCCCTCCACATGAAAAAGCTGGTTTGGATATTTTTTTTTTAATTTTTTTTCCCTCTTCAGACTGTGGCACAAAACCCAGCCCAAAGCAGCTGTTAATGTCCCCAACCTGCCAAGATTGTGCTGCAGAGCTGGGAAGTGGGAAAGTGAGAGAGGAGCTGTGCTGGAAACCCTTGACAGAAAACCCAGAGGATAAACAAGGAGGAGCAGGGAAATCTGCCTTGTTTGTGCTAACAAGGGCTGGGGAATGAATTCCTGGGAACTGGCCTCCTTTCCTGGGAAATGGTTCAGGCAGGCAGGTGCAGCTTGAAGGAATATTTATTTTCTTCTGGCTGGGAGGCTCTTCAGGGAGCAGCAGGCACCAGGGCATCCCTGGAGGTGTCACCAACGTGGGCAGGGCAGGTTGGATCTGCTCAAGATCCATCCCGATCCATGCAACACCAGAATTCAGCGTCCCCACAAAGTCTTGGTCTCTGTGGGGTTTGTTTCATGGCTTTGAAAAGCCCCGTTCCTGCACTGCTTGAAGGCCACCAGGACTCCATGATCTCAGAGGTCTTTTCCAATCTTAACAATTCCATGAAGCCCTGAGCTCGTGGATTTGGGAATCTGGATCTTTGTGTGAGGATCCAGGCCTGGCTGGGCTGGTTTGGCCACCCCAGGGCTCTCCCACCACCTCTGCTCCTCTGTCCTGCTCCTGCTGGCAGCTAAAAAAATCCCAGTTTTTGTTTCCCAAAGGCTCAGGCTCAAACTCAGCCCTTGTCAGCTCAGCTCCTCGGTGGATAAATGCTCTCCCTGCCACTCTCAGCTGTCACAAGGATTTGTATCTGCCTTCATTACATCCCTCCCAGTCACGGGGTAATTAAATCCAATGTTGCTATAAGTCTCACTGAGCAAAGGCAAATTCACCAGATTAATCAGAATATCTTTCAGAAAGGCTTCTAAAAATATTCTAAATAGACCAGAAAAGCAGATGAGTGGCATTCTCATTTATTACTGAGCCTGGCTCTGGATACAACAA
The DNA here is from genome assembly GCA_013399455.1 of Anthoscopus minutus. Classification (NCBI taxonomy): domain Eukaryota; kingdom Metazoa; phylum Chordata; class Aves; order Passeriformes; family Paridae; genus Anthoscopus; species Anthoscopus minutus. The sequence goes on along the minus strand of VWYI01016896.1, from coordinate 45,889 downwards.
TCAATTGGGTTGAAAGATAACGCAGCATCTTCTGCCTCTCCTCTTTCATTCTAGAAGCTCTCACTCAGAGCCAGATCAAGACACAATTCTCTCTATTATTGTCTCTCTCACCCACTGGAGCTTATTCTGGGCTGTGTGCTCAGCATTCTCTCCAGGGGCCTGCTGTTGTCATGACTCTGAATTAGGTTTTTCCCTTCTCATTGTCCCTATCCTGCAATAATGGGGTTTTTTGGAGCACGGGTGCCCCTCAGATCCTGCTCAGTCCCATCCTGCCAGCAGCCTGGGAGGGTTTTGCTGCTGCTTTCGGGGCCATCATGATGTAATTGTAGCCATGAAATGGGAAATTCCCAGATGGTTCTCAAGGCATTTTTTTTGAGGGTTTGTTTTTTTTTTTCTCACAAGTCTGGGCTGGCTTTCCATGATTCATAATTTGATATTTGCAAAGCAGTTCTTTAAACCTCCTCAGCTTTGCTGCTGGCCACTTCAGCCCTGACAGAACTGATGGACTTTCTCCATCCATCAAATTCATCCAGGCCATTTTTAAGGATAACTTCCCAAGGTTGTTTTGGGTTGGTTTTGTTTTTTTGGCCAGCTGATGCTCTGACTTTGTTGTTTCCTGCCTGTCACAGTGGCACGAGTCTGACTGGGCAGAACTCACAGCTCATTTACGTCAAGATCTGAAGCAGGCACTCATCATCTGCAGCTGGGCCAAGTGAGCTGTGACAGAGGGGATGGAAATATTCCCACTGGAGCAGCCAGAGAGCTCAGATCCAGGGAAATGTCCCTGCTGAGATCAGTGTCACTTTAGCTGCTACTGAGAACATTTATTATAAATATATCACGCAATAAAGCGAGGATTTGCTTCTCGTGGTGGAAGCGACCTTGCAAAGGCAGGAGGGGATGATGGAATTCTCTGTGCCTCTGAATTCCTGCTCCATGTCAAAAACACCAATTCCTGAGGAAATCCAGATGCTGTTTGTTGAAAGCTGGTGCCACCTCTGCACCCTCACCAAAACTGCTCCTGCATTCCCCTCCCACGGAAAATCCTGATTCTGGTCAGCACCAACAGCAGCCAGCTCACACCTGGAGAGGAATTCAGAGCTCCTGACTCTTCCTGTGGCTGCAACACAACCTCTGCGAGGGCAGAGCGTCCCAAAATTAAGAAATAAGCTGGTGCAGTGTCCAGAGGAAGCCAATCTGCAGCCCATTGATCAGGGGAGCGTGAGCTGGGCACTGCGCCTGCCCGCTGGAAATTACCTGGGGAAAGAGGGAGGCAGCACTGGAGGAAGGAAAGGATATTAAAAACCCAGCCTCATGTTTCAATGCCAGAATTATTAGGAAAGCAGAGGAAATAGGCTGGAAAGCAGCACAATCCCTCTCAGTCACTGGATGCTGCTGCACTGGGGCACACCGGAGGGGCCAAGGTTGAGGGAGCTGCCATTCATCATTTTTGATTTAGTGCTGCCCAGACAAGGGGAACTCACATGATCCATGGGCTGTATATTCTTCTATTGATCTCCCAGACTTGGTTTGCTAAACTCCACATCCATCACCCCCCCAGCCCTGCTCAGATTCCCCCAGAGGCAGCTGAAGAGAAGCCCCTGTCCTGTCCTGTCCCCAGGGCCAGGCTCCAAATGCTGGGGCTGAGCCACTGCCCAGGGATGGAGCAGCAGCACTTCCAGGGATTCCCTTCTCACTGCCCCTGGAAAGGGCAGGAGCAGCCCAGGGGATGCTGTGCTCCCAATCCCACACAAATTGATGGAGAGGGAGGGAGGATTCACCTCTCCTCGTGCTCAGCTCGCCCCACACCGCATCCCATTCCCACTTCATTTGACTTTAAAAACTTCCTCCTCCCAAAGCAGAGCTTTGAGCTTTCTTCCCAGCTTGGGCACACCCTCAGCTTCAGGTTTTTAAGGATATTTCACTCCAATTTCACCACTCTCTGTTCCTATCCCCAACTCCAGTCCTTTGCCAATGTATGTCCGAGTGAGGAATGAGAAGACAGCTGGTGAAACAAATGCAAATCCCTGTCTACACCTCCTTAATCTGTTTTCTCCTGTATTATCTCTGCCAGCAAGGACTATTTCTGGCCTGCGCTGGCCTGGCTGGGGAGGGCTGAGTGGGCAGAGGGAGGCTCGTGGTGCAGGCAGCAATAAAATCTGAAAGCGTGCTCGAGCTGGTGCAGATTTTGAGCTAAAGAGTCAGGGCTTGTGACTGTAAAGTCATTTCTTAATTCTCAGGTGGTGGGATGAGACTTAACACAGAGGACAGATTGATGGTCATCACCTGGGAGCTTTCTACACCTTCACCAGAACGACTGAAATTCTCTTTGCTGAAGAATTTGTGGCAGCTCCTGCAGCTCCCCCTCACTGCCAGCTTCTCTGGCAGGCCGTGGGAAGAGGAAGGGTTTTTGGGATCACAGAGCGGTTTGGATTGGAAGGGGTGGAGAGATCATCCCATGCCATGGGCAGGGGCACCTCTCACCATCCCAGCTTGCTCCAGCCTGGCCTTGGACACTTCCAGGGATGCAGGGGCAGCCCGAGCAGTCCCAGAGCCGGTGCAGGACAGGGAGATCCAAAGTTCCTGTCCAAACCCCAAAGCCTCTGCTGCTCCATCCCAAGCGAGAACATCCCCAGACCAAACTCCAGAAATCCAGGGGCAGTTTTGCCCCAAACAGGGGCTGAGAAAGGAAACATCAACAAATCATTTCAGGATTCATCTCCCCCCTGCCCAGCCATCATTTTCTTCCGCTGGGATCTGCAAAACATCTCCCAAAGGCACCAAGGGATCTGACAGCCCCGAATCCATCACCTGAATTCTTCCAGCAGCTCTGGAAGGATCTGTGCAGAAATTCTCACAAAGCCTCTCCCCTGCCCCTCTCCTGCAGAAGATGCACCTGTGAGGAGCACAAAGCTTTATTCACTTCTCCCTTTCTGATGTTCCCGGTGTAAAAAAGGAAGCCAGGGATGAAGGGGTGGGTTAAGAGGAATCTCTCTGTGTGAGAGAGAGAAAAAAAAAGGAGAAGTGAAGTCAGACATCATCAGGTGATCTCCAGTTGCCCTTCCAGTGCAAGGAAGAGCCACATTAGGACTCAGGGAGGGTTAAAAAGCCTCTAAAGGCTCCCAGGGAGAAGTGCTGGCAGGGGGAAGGAGAAATGGCGCTGCCTCCCAGGTGCCATGCCAGGAAATCTCAACATTTAGGAGAAAGCTGAAGGTGGATTCTGAGAAAAAAAGGTGTTTAGGCAGCCCCACAAACTGAGCTCCTCTGTAGGAGGGTGAAATAACCTCAGCAAAGCCTCCTGTGTGCAGCAAGGATCCCAAATGTTCCCTCTGGAGCTGAGGAGGGCAGAGAGGAGACGCTGCAGCAGCCCAGGAACACGTGGTGGCTTCAGCATAAAAGCACAGCCAGGGCACAGCCAGAAATAACCTTGTTCAGAGGAAAAGCCATGATATAAATTTTAAATTGAGAAGAAAAAAGACCTGTTTACCTATTACCAAACAGCCCCACTATTACCCAATTACTGAGAGGCAGCTCAGAGCAGCAGCTTGGCCATTAGAGTTGAGTATTCCAGGGCCTGCTAATGGGAGATAAATTCATATCTGGAAAATTGGATGCAATTAGAGCCATTTTAGCAAGAGTTCACAACAGAGCTGACCTTTGCTTCCACATGCAGGGGGCCAAGAGAGAGATGATGCCTGATATTATTTTACTGCTTGTGGGAAGAAAGCTTTTTTGTTGGCAAGTACCAGAACAACCCACCTTGGCTGAGAAAAACATGTTGGGAACTGGGGTTAGAGGCTGCTCTGGGGGTTAAAATTCCTAAATTTGAGTCTCATCTTTGCCATCAGCTCAGTGTGACAGTGACTTTGCCTCTCTGGGACTGGTTTTAGTCACCTTTAAGGCTTGGCTGACTCAAAAATCCCTCATAGCTCCCAAATTTCCCCTGATTTCTGTTGGACACTTCCCTTCTTTGCTGTTGGTAATGTTCACCTTCCACTGAGAACCCGGCTTGGGCAGTCTGGTGAGGAATCAGATCATCCCAGTGAGGAAATTCCTGGTTTAGGATAAATATTAGGAGTCTTTTTCCAAGCCAGAGCAGCCCTTAGCATCTAAAAGGCTTTGCCAGCACTGCTGGGGTGACTTCAACCAGCACAGCCTGAGGAAAAACCTTTGTCTGCAGCCAGTCAGGACTGGGTGGACATCAAAACCATCTCTCCTTGCATTTTCATGCCTAAATTTCTCTTTTCCTGTGTTCCCCATGCTGTTTCTAACCCCAGGGTCTGCAGCTACCAGGCAAAACTCTTGCAAAGTCTGGCGTCGTGGGCTTAATACCCAGAGTGCTTATTTTAAACACAGACTGATGGCTTTTCTTCTAGATAATGATGATTGATTCTGTTTTCCATCCTTTGTCAAGGCTCAGCACATGCCTGGAATTTTAACTACTCCTTCTTCTGATACTTCCATGCATCCATCTGTTCCTCTGGATCTCTCTCAGCCTCCTGCTTTAAATAATGAACTTTGCTACGCTCAGAACAATCTATTAATAAATAACAATCTCGGAGATTACACAAGCCAATTAATAGTGGAGCAGCATCAGGAGCTGGGGTGAGGGATGCTGCTGAGCAAGGGGTGGAGCTGGCAGTCCTTGGGCACAGAGCATTTCTGGGACCCTCCACGAGGGCTGGGGGCAAATTGTGCAAATAAACAAACTCAGATGATGCCAAGAGGATGCTCTGGTAATTCTGACATTCCTCAGGACAAAGCTGAGGTTTTGTTTGCAGCTCCACTTGAGGCAGAAGCAAAGGGGAAGCTCCCCCAGCACTGAGAATTCAACACCATGCAGGAGTTCTGCTGCTTTGAGTGGAGCACAAGGACAAAAGTTCTACACCTGCTCTTCCCTTTTTCCTCTCAGCCCCTGAATTTCAGCTCCCCTTACTCTGACACAGCAAATCCCAGCTGGGGTGGCCCATCCAAGATCCCAGCTGGAGGCTTGGCCACGGAGCTGCTGATGCACTGGGGTGTGGTTTTTGTTCAGGGTTACTGAGATCCTTTCACAAGGTGATGAAAACACAACAATCCCGCTCCAATTGGGACTCAAGGACATTTTTTCCAAACTTCAGGCTCAAAGTAAAACAATGTGGAAGGAGGAGGGCGGGCAAATGAAGCTCCTGTGTGCAAATGGACCCAAACCTATAAAAATGTGAGATCTGGGGCTGGGCCCTCCTTTGCCTCCACCTTGGAGCCATCCAGGCAGAGCCCGAGCATGGCCCTGGTGCTGCCCTTTGAAGGTTTCAATAAATGTCCTTTATTCCCCTAAATCCATCCAGCCTCTGTTCCAGCCCCTCAAGGAGTCACAGACGGTGACAAATGGCAGCAGCAGAAGCTGCAGGTGACACCTGGGCCAGCTCTGCCTCCTTGCAGCCCATCAGGAAGGGACAGGAGCCTCCCTGGAGTGGCTCAGCCCATCCCTGCTCCTGGCAATGAAGCAGCACAACACAGACAGGATTTGGGTTTTCAAGGCATCTCTGATGTCCTCCAGGAGGCGGCTCCTGCCCCTCTCTCCTGCTCTTCCAGCAAACTGGCACTTGGGAATCAAATCCAGGGGGTGGAACATGGGAGATGGCAGCAAAAGGCTCCTGAGAGAGCAGCTCAGGGATGCACCAGGTCAGAAAATGGTGCTGTGATGCTCCAGCCTGCTCTGAAACCCTCCATGAATTTCATTTTTTAGGGATGAGCAGCTGCCAGCTCTCCGTGTCTGCAGCATCCCCATGGAGCTGAGGGTGGCTCTGCAGGGCTGTCCCTCTCTCCAGCACTGTCCCCTGCACTGGTGGGCATTTAGGAAGGGCCTAAACCCTCGCCTGAGCCAGGCTGAGCCTCACTGAACGCTCAGCACACGTGCAGCTCAGCGCTCCGCCAGTATCTCCATGCACTGTGTTTGCCATCTCCTCGCTCCTCTCATTTGTGCTCTTCTCCTCCTGTCCTCTCCTCCTTCCCCTTCCATCTCTCAGCCCAGCTCCTGTGGGGTTTTTTCCCTCTCATTTCTCCTCCTCCCGGCCCTTCATAATGACTTAATCTGGCAGGCAGCGTGACAAGCCCGAGGACTGAACACGGAGTTTTCCTGCGCTCCAGATCCATTTGAAGATTTCTCCCAGCTCTCAAGCCCCAGATTCAATTTCCCTCTGACAGAGCAACAGAATTAGTCTCCTATTGTCATAGGTAAATTACTCACAAGCCCTGTGTCAGAGGAGGAGGGAAAAAAAAAAGAGGGAAAAGAGACAAGAGCAGGATTCAAAGGAAGGTGTGAGTGTGACAGGCAACAACAGAATAACAATAGAGACCAGCGGGTGACATCGATCACAGCTGACAAACAGGGACAAAGCCAGCTCTGGATCAAACACAGGAATTATTTACCTCTTCTTCCCTCAGCCCTTGAGCCATTCAACCTCATCCTGAGCATTTCTGTGTCTTGCAGAGGACACATAAAGTCTAAATAACTCTGAGGCTGAAAAATGTTGTGTGTGGTTGAGCTCAGGAGGGTGAATTTGGGCTCTTTTTCACAGGATTGCCCTGAGCTGGGAGAAAGGCTGGGATGAGCAGGCAGGACATGGCAAGCTCTGAGGCTGGCAGTCAAACTGAAAGCATTCACATAAAATAAAAAGAAAGGGACAAGTAACAAATCAACAAAAACTCCTCTTGTCTTCACAGCCTGGCCTTTAATTCCTGCCGGCAGCCGGAGCAGGCAGCCAGGACTGGAACTGCAGGCCAGCAGTGCTGACTACAAAACACTCAATTTTTGTCATTGAACACCATTTCTGCCTGGATTTTGTGCTTTGATTCCCTGCCTGCCTGCTCTGATGTTCCATCACAGCTCAGGGATGTGTGCCAGACGCTGCTGATTGGCACCTGAATGTCCCAGTGCCACAGGGAATGGCAGGAATGGGAATTCTCCTGAGCAGGAGCCATCTGAGCCTTCCCAGCTCCTCTCCCTCCTCGGCCTCCCAGCTGCTCCTGGCAGAGAAGCAGCCTGAGCTCAGCCCAGGATTTTTGGGGTTTCTGACGTCCTCCAGGAGGCGGCTCCTGCCCCTCTCTCCTGCTCTTCCAGCAAACTGGCACTTGGGAATCAAATCCAGGGGGTGGAACATGGGAGATGGCAGCAAAAGGCTCCTGAGAGAGCAGCTCAGGGATGCACCAGGTCAGAAAATGGTGCTGTGATGCTCCAGCCTGCTCTGAAACCCTCCATGAATTTCATTTTTTAGGATTGAGCAGCCACCAGGACGCTCCCAAACCCCAGGAACCCAAACATTTCCCATGGGTGCTTCTAAGGGAGAGAATTCAGAGGAAACTTTTATCTGGGTAAATGCTGGCTGCAGAATGACACCCCTAAAGCCCCAAAGCAGGATAGAGACAGCCCTGGAGTTTATAAATACCAGGAGGGAGGGAAGTCACCTGCAGAGCAAAAAGTCCCAGCCTTAGAGAAGCTGAACTTCACAGCAAAGCCAGGCTTTATTTGCCTATTGACAGAATAAAGGCCTTTGTTGGTCTTGCTAACCCACCCTGAGACAGTAAAGGTCTCTCTAATCTGCCAAAGGCAGAACAAAAACTGGGGGCTTAAAGCTGAAGCCATTCAGGCTGGAAGGAGGACATGATTTATTTGATTTTATTTGTCCAGGAAAGGATATAGATCGTGTCCCTCGGTGCCTTTAGGTAAAACTGGGCAAATCCTTTCCCCTGAGTTTTGTCTGGAGCTCCCAGGCAGGGTTACACAGCCTGACTCAGTCCAGCTCAGGATTAATTTAGGTGGAGCATTAAGAAGCACTAAAGAACAGGAGAGAAGCTCTGGAATCGTCCACTGCTCAGCCTGGAGATCCCTACAAATCCAGACACTCCAGAACCTGTCAGAAATTCAGATTTTCTGAAAGGCAGAGGCTGGGCTGACTTTGAGATCACCTTTTCCCAAGCACTGCATGAACACCCCACTCCTCTGCCTCCTCCCAGGAGGTGCCAAAGCAGAACCAAGGGAAGTTTGCACAGCACAAAGCTGGAAGATCTCTCTTCCCTCCTCCTTTTCCCCCCTTTCCACACCAGCCATTGACCTTTTCAAACAGGGTATTTGCTGTAAAATACGAGCTCCAGTCCTCAGCAGTGCCCGTGGAGGAAGAAGGGGCTGGGGAGAAGCCTCATCCTGCTGGCACTGCAGGGAAAGGGCTCAGAGCTTCTAACAACCCACCAGGAGGTTTTTATGACTCTGTCCCTGGCATTTGAAATTAATATCATTATTAACAGAGAGATTGTTTCACAGCATAATGGCTTTTTAACAAGGTGAACACCACCAGCCCCTGCCTCAGAGGAGAAAAAAAAGGGGGGGAAAAAAAGAGTTTGGAGGGGCAGTTGTGGCTCTTGAAGAGATCAGCAGTGACAGAGGAGCTGTAAGGACCTGCTGCACCCCCCAGGGAAGAGTGGGGTTTAATTTCTCTGGGATTTCTGTGGTGTTCACCCTCTGATTGTGGCCTGCAGAGCAGAGGGACGGGGCAGGTTTCGGTGTCCCCAGCTCGGGGTGGTGGCAGCCTGGGGAGGGACAGCAGCAGGGATGCTCAGCTCTGCCTCGCCCTGGGCTCTCTGCCCCTCTGCCTGCCCTCCCTTCCTCAGCTGTCCTGAAAATGCACCCAAAAATTGGCATTTCCTTGTCTGAACAGTTCCTGCCTCATGCTCTAGAACCCTGGAGCTGCAGCCCAGAGAGGAGCAGCCTGCATTCATTTCATTCACTGCTCTTTATTGCTGCATTTATTATATTCATACATATCTAAAATATGTATTTATTTATTGTATTTATATATATTTATTATATCTAACAAACACATATGTGTGTATGCATGTGTGTACACATATGTATGTGCATATATATTTATATTATATAGTATTCTTCTTTTCTTTTTTGTTTTTCATTTCTATAAACCAACAAAACAAGCAGCAAGAGACACCAATTTTGCCACTGGCCAGGTGGCTGCTGGAACATTCTTTGCAGAGCCACCAGGATGATTTCTGCTAACTCAATTCACATCAAAAATCCCTAAAAGCAGCCCTGGATGCTGTTGCTTTTTCCAGAGGCTGCAGAGGTGCTGATATTCTGAATTAAGAAGTCTCAGGGAGCTGGATTTTCTCCCTGCTTACACTGCTTTAGACTGGGATAACCTTACAGGGCAATTTCCAGCCAGGGGGGAGATTAAATCCCTTGTTGTGGAGGGAGACCCTGAGCATTAAACTCATTTATTTGGTGAGCAGAGCCAGAGCAGTTAAAACAACACCCAGCAGGACAGCAGCACCAACCCCTGGAAAAAAAAAATGAAATTCCAGAGCCTGGAATCTCAATTCCAGAAGCACTGGCTGCTTTTAGCTGGGATTTGTTGGACAGTGGCCACCTCAGCAGGCAGTTTGCCTGGTGCTAGAACAATAATTGCATTATTTGCAACATCACAAAACTTTACTTCACCTGCAGCCCAGCCCAGCAGAGGACATGGATCATTAATAAAGGTATTGAGTGGCTGAGGACCAAACCAATCCCTCCCTGGGGAAGCTGCTTTGAACACCCTCCTCCAGGGGTGCTGCTCTGAGCCTCTCCTCCACCCCGTTAATTCCACCTCAGGAAAGCTCCCCTTGAACAAAATTCCAGCTGAAACCAAGCCCTGGGAGGAAAATTATCAGGTTATTCCCAACGTGCAGGGTGTTCCAAGCAGACAAACCTCCCCTGATGGTTTGGGGTGGAGGGGACCTTAAAGCTCATCCATTCCTGGTCCCTCCCTCCATAAACACAGCTGGGCATTGCCTTCAAAGGACAGGAAATTGCTCCTTTGGGGATCTTTCAGGTGCTCTGACACACAAAACCTTGTGCAAACCCATCAGCATTGAGACAAGGCACAGCTGGTGGCACAAATCTCCTTCCAGTCAAAAAACAAACAATTTTTCCTGTTTTGGGCCCAGGAAATCTGTGGGAGAAGACAAAGCTAACAACCTCGCTGTGTATCAGGGGAGGAAGATGCCTTTATTCCAGGTTTCTCAAGTCTGTGTTGCTGTTGCTCCTTCCCAAAGTGGAAACCCCAAGGAAAAGCAGCACTCAGGCAAACCCTGGATAACCTGGAGAGGTTTTATTTCCTTGGCAGGGAAACTTTTCCCTTTGGTGAGTGCGACCAAGGGATTAAATCCAACATAACCAGACAAAAGTGGGACTCTTCACCTGTCTGAAGTTAAACATGCAGGTGCCAACACTTCAGGAGACATCAGCAATTCCTGATTTTCTTCATCCTGCTCTGTCTCCCAAACTCACTGAGGCGTGAGGGACTGGCAGTGCCCAAAACCAGCCGAGCACAGCAGCTCCCTGCTCCACAGGCAGCAGCCACTCCTGGATTCCTTGTCAGGAGAGGGAATAAATCAGCTCTGAGTGACAGAGTTTTTAACAACAAAATCATTCCATGGACAGAGTGTGTAATGAGTTCCAGTCAGAGCAAGTTATGGAGGAATAATTTTCTAGTACCTGGAGCTAGCAACCACTTCATGGGTGCTTTTTATTCCTGGGTTGTAAATTGATTTTATACATCATTTATCAATGGAGGCCCGGCTTTATAATAATGGGGATATTTTAATATTTATGCCTCTCCACCTGCATGCTCAGCAAACAAATGGGAACAATAGGACATGGTTGGTGTTACAAGTCCCTGCTCCCAGGTAAGGGTGATGGAGGTCTGCAAGTGACAGATAAACCCAGGGAAATTTGATTATGGGATGCCTAGAGAACGACTGCTGTGTTACTGGAGAGGATTAAAGCAGTGCTGAGGGCTCAAGTTTTGTGTTGCATTTCCATACATTGGCTTTATAAGGCCAAGGGATGCTCAGAGGATGCACAGGAGTCCATGAGGTCCATGGCAGACCCGGGGGTGGGGATGAATCCTGGTCCTTGGGGCACTGAGGGGATGTGATCCAACCCCTTGGGCTGTTGGATTGCAACGATTCCCCCAGATTAGGGCAAAAAAAAATCCCCACTTGAACCCACAGAGCATCAACCCCACAGCATCCCCTAACTCAGCCAAGGCTGTGCTTCCTGGCCTGTGGCAGAATTTGGCTGTTCTGCAGCTGGGCAGCAAATTGTCCTTGCAGCACCTCAAAATGCTGCCCCGTCCTTGCTCACCCCTCTCTAACTTTCGTTTTCATTGTTTTACCTGCCGGGGAGCAGCCATCCTGAGTGTTTTCCAAAAAAAAAAAAGAGCAAAACATTCCATGCCTCTGTTTATTTTCTTCAACTCTGTAAATAAAACCTTCCCTCGTGCTGGGGCTCTCGGCTCTGTTGCAGAGCACTCACCCAGGGCTCCTGCAGAAAGATCTCGGTGCAGAACCGAGCTCCGGGGATGGGACATTAATATTCAGCAGAGAAACTGGAAAAACACATTTACTCCCCACTCACAGCTAAAGCTGTTCTTCAGGCAGCTCCTTAATCCGTGGTCACCGTGCTATTTACTCCCAGAAAGGAGATGAATGCTCAGAGCTCCCAAGCTGGTTCAGTTGCCAAAAAAAAAAAACCAACCCAACAAACCAGACTTAATTTAGGTTTAATTCATGGTGGTGGAAGTCAGAGCCACCTGCACAGGCTGGGAACAAACCCTGCGTGTTTGGGGTGAGGATGCACCTCTGCAGGGCCATAAATAGAGAGAGTTTCACTCCTGCTGCACTAATTATCTCTCCATTAATGATGCTGATGAGTCAGACTCTCTGCCTTGGTAAATATCCCTTTGTTTATCCGGGCAGGAGCAGCTAAAACAGCACCTCAGGTTTCCTTCCCCCACGCTCCAGGCATCTCGGGCAATGCTGAGATATTCACAGATGATATTCAGCTCAGGTAATATTAAATCATATTTTGCTTCCTTCCCTCTGCACCTTTCCAGCTCCTCAACTCAGCCTTGGGAAGACAAAAGCAGAGGAGGAGTGAGGTGCAGGAGGCAGAGACAATTCTGCAATCTCCCCCAAATCATTCTGCAATCTCCCCCAAATCATTCTGCAATCCCCCCCAAATCATTCTGCAATCTTCCCTAAATAATTCTGCTTTCTCTTGGGATGAAGTCTCCAGGATCCCGAGGCTCTGCCTGTTTTGGAGAGCACTAAAAGCTCTAATTTTTTTCCCCATTCTCTCTTCCTTGCAGCATGAGGAAAAACGAAAATTTCACAGCTTATGGCTCTGATGGCTGATTTCTTTTGGGAAGGGTGTGGAATAACCTTGCCTTGCACCCCGTTCCTGCAGCAGGACGCATTCACAGGGACAGCTCAGAGTTGCCAACCCCAGCTGGAAGAGGAGATGCTCGGAGATCCTGCCTGTTCCTTCCCCTTTCAGCCCCCTCAGTGGAGACCCAGCTTTGCCAAGGGAAAGGCTGGAAAAGCCAGGCTGGAATTCAGCCCATCAAGGCCCCAGTTAAACACACAAACACTCCCTGCAAGGAGGATTTCACAGAGCACAAGCACTGGAGAAGGCAATGTCAGGACAATCATGAACATCCACATCCCTCCTTGTACATTCAAACTGCCAAGGATCCCCTTGGAGGGGAAAAAAAGATGTTTTCAGTCTTAAAAAAAAATTGCTTTGTCAAGCAGGAAGGGCTCCCTGCCCACGGTGGTTTCCAAGGTCACTCCATGGAGTTACTCAGCGTGAGAGCCCTGAGCTGATGGGCCCTGACACATCAGTTTTGTCCTGGCAGCCACAGGCCAGTGCCTGGGAGGAGCTGCAGCCCCTGGGAATGCCCCAGGGAGGAAATGTTGGGGTCACAGCCATGCCCTGAGCACCCCTGGCCCCACAAACGTCCCCAGGGTTTGCCCAGGCAGAGCCATTTAACCTCTGCACTGAGATGAAAGCTCAGCTGTCAGCGCAGGGAGCTGGGCTTGAAACTCGATCCAGCCTCTGCCCATCCCCTTCAGCAGAGGGGAATTGAGGTCAGGTTTGGACACAGAGCTGGGCACAGAGCTGGGCTCAGGGGCTGCACAGCCCCGCTGTGGGGCTGGAGGCTGCAGGACTGATGTCTCACCCTGGGTTTGATGCTTCCCCAGGGAGCAGCGAGGTGCAGGAGCACCGGGAGGAGAGCAGGAGCTCTGGGCTCAGTCCCCTGAGAGAGCCCAGCTCCGTCATTTCATCCCCCTTGGCCCATGGGAATTAAAATCAGCACCGCTGCTCCCAGCCCTGTGCCCATCCTGTCCCTTCCTCGTCCTTCCCAGGCAGCACAGCTCAGTCCTGGGAACAAATCCCTCCCTGCCAGCCCTGGCCAAGCTCTCAGCCTCCATGGGATCAGCCTCCATGGGATCAGCCTCCATGGGATCAGCCTCCATGGGATCAG
>VWYI01016896.1:5092-32074 GCA_013399455.1 Anthoscopus minutus | reverse complement strand
ATGGGGTCAGCCTCCATGGGATCAGCCTCCATGGGATCAGCTTCCATAGGATCAGCCTCCATGGGATCAGCCTCCATGGGATCAGCCTCCATGGGATCAGCCTCAAGCTCCCAGGGCTGAGCTCTGGCCTCCAGTCCCCTCTGTCCCGTGCCAGTGCCTCAATTCCCACTGAGCTCCTGTCCATCCTCACAGCCAAATCCCTTCTCCCTCCAAGTGGGCTCTTCTCTGGAGGCTAAACCATCCAATTAACATAGAAATGGCAAGGAAACATTCCAATAAATAAATCTATATTCAGTCCTGAAGGGAAGCACAGACAGGTGGCAGATCCCTGCACATATTTTAGTGGCTCAATTTCTTATTTTTTTTTAATTTTTCCTTTTGCTTTTTACCACCACCTTCCCTTTCTGAGGCTGATGTTTGGAAGGATGCACACACAGCTAAATAAATCCTGATAACTCCCTGCTGGCAGGGCAGGGGGTCCTTCCGCTCCTGGCTGTGCCTGTCACTTGTGATCCACTTGGACTCGGAAACAATTTTGCTCCTGGATGGAAAACAGACCCTTTGCCTTGAAAGAATCAGCCCAGCTTCCTGCAGATGCATTTGTAAGCTGTCATTCCATCCTCCCAGCGTGTCACTCCCTGCTGGAAGTGCCTCCTGCTGCTGGGGGAGTGGGAAGGAGAGGGGATCCCAACACCTCTGTGCCCACAGCAGAGCCTGGGTGGGGTTTGGAGGGAGAACAGTACTGGAAAAGGAGCTGATTCTCCTCCCCAGCTTGGCTGGTTTTAGACAGAAAGAATAATAATAATAATAATAATAATAATAATAATAATAATAATAATAATAATAATAATAATAATCAGTAATATCTCACACTTCAAGTCACTAATTTGCTAATTTTAACCATTTTGCAAAGTCAACAAAACCTGAGAAAAGTCCCCCAGCTGTTCACCTGACACCAGCACTGCACATCTGTGCTGATCTGCAGAATTCCTTGGGCAAAGCACCAAAAACCAAGCCCTGCTCCACCCTGCAGGAATTTTACCCTGCACCCAATATCAAAGCACCTCCCCAGGGACTTCAGGGAACTGGGGCTGTGAGGGGTCTCTGTTCCCCTTGTGGGAGCAGCACATCAGCTCCCCAAAATACAGAAGTTTATAGGTATTAAATAAACATCAGCTCCCCAAAATAAAGACGTTTATAAGTATTAAATAAACATCAGCTCCCCAAAATACAGAAGTTTATAGGTATTAAATAAACATCAGCTCCCCAAAATAAAGACGTTTATAAGTATTAAATAAACATCAGCTCCCCAAAATAAAGAAGTCATTGCTATTAAATAAACATCAGCTCCCCAAAATAAAGAAGTCATTGCTATTAAATAAACATCAGCTCCCCAAAATACAGAAGTTTATAGGTATTAAATATACATCAGCTCCCCAAATAAAGAAGTTTATTGGTATTAAATCACTCCCTTTACATTTGGTGAGCTTTCACTGTCCCAGCAGGTCAGGGGTGGGAGGGCACAGCAGCTAAAACAGAAATTAGCGCCTCTGGAGCAGGAATTGCCCTGGGGGACAGCAATTACAAACCCTAAACCATTGAAAAATCCCCTTTTCCACCACAGGAACAAAATCACTCCTGGGTGGTACCTGGCTCACAGCAAAGTGGCACCAGTTTAGAGCCTCTCCTGCCTGTGCTGCTGCCCCAAATGGCAGCCAGGAAATTTTCCTGGTGCTCCCAGAGTGTGTCTGGGGCTGGGAGGAAGGAGCTGCTGCCTCTCCCTGTGCCCTGAGAGCCTCATCCCACAGCCCCTCGGGAAAAGGATCAGCTTGAATTTTGTATTCACTGATTATGATCCTTCCCTAACACCAAAGGGTCACTTTTCACCCAATCCATTTCTCTCTTTTTATTTTTTTTCTGTTTTCTTCCTTGAACGGAGCTGCCAGGAATGATTTTTTTTTTTTCAGCTCATAAATGCATTCCCATTTGGAGAAAAAGAAAGTAATCTTCACTGGGCAATTGCTTCACCCTCCTGAGCCCTGTGAGTTCCAATTCTGCTGTTCCCACTGATAAAAAAAAAAAAATTTCCCAGGGGAAGTGGGAGCTGCAGGCAGGGAAAAGAGGTTTGGTGTGCACTGGGGATTCCTCCCCTGGCCCAAAACCCATCCTGGTTTTTCATCCCATCCAGTGTTAATAAAACAGCCCCAACAACACCTTCTGAGTGACTTTTTATTGCCAAGTCAGAACTGAGAAGTGATGTTGGGACATAAAATCTCATTTTTAAATCCTGCACGTGAAGCAGGATTCCTGACTGGGAGAATAAAGGGATGAAGGAATTCCTCTCTGAATCTGCCTTTTCCCCTAAAACCTGGTCCTGATGGAGTATCAGGACAGCACTTTGGGGATCCTGAAGTGGATGTTTACATATTTTCCTCTCTCTCTATTGCAGGGAAATCTCAAAGGTGTTTTTCCCTCACCTCCCAT
This sequence comes from Anthoscopus minutus, assembly GCA_013399455.1. NCBI lineage: Eukaryota > Metazoa > Chordata > Aves > Passeriformes > Paridae > Anthoscopus > Anthoscopus minutus. The sequence goes on along the minus strand of VWYI01016896.1, from coordinate 29,590 downwards.
TAATGATGGATAGCATGGATCAATTTAAGCCACTCTCCAAAGAACTGCTTTTCCATGGGAGCAAAGCTTGGAATTCTTTTTCTCTGGGGTGGAAGAGTGGAATTGCCATGTTTGACTTCCCTTCAGCACCCAGACTGTGGGGATGGAAGGAGATGCCTCCTCCTGTTCCCTCAGATCCCTGATTCCTGCTCTTCTCTGGAGAACAGTGATAAAATGCATTCATTACCTGCACTTCAGCACAGGGAAAATGAGGGGAAAGTGGTTGTTTATTAGATGTTGAGAAATACCAAAACCCTTTTAACTTGTACTCTAAGAGAAAGGAAAAAGGTAAAAAGGTAATTTTCCAGGAAGCTCCTGTCACTGTTTGAAAAGAGAGAGTAAAAAAGACTGCTTTTATTATCTGCTTTATTTATGGTTACTTAATAATGACACAGACAAGTACATTACTCGCTCAGCCACTTCCCTGCTGCTGCATTTGTAAAGACAAAAGAGCAATCAAATGTGGGCCTGTTTGCTAAAAGCTGAGCTCCAGAGTCAGCCAACAGCAGTTTTCCCTGGAAAAAAAAATGAGCTGTAGTGCAGATTTCATGGAGAGCTCCCTGATCCTGGACCTTAGGGCAGCAGGGTTTTGGGAGAGAGGTCAGCCAAGAGGGGGAGAGGGAAGAGAGAAGTGAATTTGTGAGGATTTCCTACTTCTTTGTGGGATATTGATCATTTTTAAGCTGCCAAATGAGAATATGCGGCCGAGATGGGATTCACAGGTGGTTCTGCAGTGCTGTCACCCACCAAAAAAAGGGAGCTGCTCTGGTTTAGGCTGGAATTCTTTGGAGCTAGGTGGATTTAGAAGAAGTTGTTCCCAAATGTGATGGCCAAGCTCATTCCTCAGCACAGCAGAGGATCAGGGGACAGCAAGGCACCAGAGGTGAGGGGAGAAGGGATAAAAGGGTTTGGGTTTGGGTCCAGGCTGGATTCAGGATGTTTCAGCACCAGGCTGAGAGGCCAGCTCCAGAGCAGAACAGAGACAGCTGAAATATTGCAGAGCAGCTGTGGGAAGGGTCTGGGGATCCAAGGAAGTTGGTTTGGATTTAATGTCTCATCTTCTGATACCTGCTCTAATTGAAGCAAGCACTTGGCAAATGTCAGCAAGTCCACAGCAAGACTCAAAAGAAGGGAACAGCAACTCTGTCCCTATCACACAGTCCTCATTGTCTTTATTTTCCTGTTTAAAATCAAAGAAAATCAACTCAGATACCACAGAGCCTGGCCAGCTGCTGCCACAGGAGCCCCCAGGCTGATCCTGCTCAGGTGCATTTGCCCAGCCAGGAATGCAACTTTGGGAGAGGAGGTAGAATTCCTTCCCAACCTCTTGGAGAAGGCTGAGCCGTGGCATTTAGCCTGGAGACACTTAAATAAACCCAGAGGGCTTTGTTTGGTGTTTGAAACGGGTTTTTTGATCTGCCTGTACACTGACAGCCAGCACAAAGTTTTCTTGCTCCGAGGCACAGTCAGTTCTTAATTAAGAGGCTTAAGTGTGTGGTTATTTATCTGCACACAGAGATCTCCAGATCCAGTTTGGATCATCAGGGCACTGCTGACTTTCAGCAGCAGGCACTTAAGGAGATTGGAGGTCTTTACTCGGGGCTGTTTAAGGTGAGTGAACAATCCATCCCTGAACATCGCAGCAGCCAAGCAGGGAAGTGATGCAGCCATTAAAGCCCTCTCCTAATAACTCAGAGTGCACTCAGAGCCATCCCAAACACCCTGCTAGGAGGCAGGGCATTAATAAGCTATTAACCCATCCCAGAGCAGGCTACAGCTGGGAAAGGAGCAGTAAATGTGGGGGAAAGGCCAGGAGCATCAGCAACTCTGTCCAGAAGCTTTGTTATCAACTTTTTACCTTCAGCAATTTCTGCAAGGCTCCTCAGCTCAGTGTCCTGCAATTTTTGTGGCCCCTGCAGCTCCCTCAGGAGGAAAATCACATTTATCTGGTGGGTGTTTGAGACAGGAGTCCAAACCAGGCCTCCCTTGGCCAGGATGTGTGTGCCCCAGCACAGGCAGAGCCCAGCAGGGCCCTGCTGATCCCGTCTGGCCTGGCCCTCCCAGGGATGGGCAGGGGAGCAGCCTCCAGCAGAGCTGGGCTCACAGGGTGTCCTGGGGTGACTTTATGATGCTTGTATCCCCAAATTGTGTGTTCTGTTTATGTTACATGTTAAGTTTGCACCTTTAAGACTGGTTCTGAGAGCAAAGAGGAGAAAGAAGAAGCCGCAGTTTGTTTTCAGAAACAGCTCTCACTCCCCCACAGCTCTCTCCAGACTGTGCTGTCTGCAGCACGGACAGACAGCGGGACAGAGCTCTCCTTTGCTTTTAGTTAGTTTTAGCTAGCTGGGGCAGGAAGTTCCCTAGACTGTGTTTTCCTTTTTCCTTGGATCTGTTCAAACCTGCTCTGGACTGGAAATCCAGAACACCCCAGGAGCTCACGCCTGTGGCCCACCGGGGCCTGGGCCTCAGCACTCTCCAGCACCTGAGAGACTGAGAAGGGACTGAGCGAGCCGAGCTGCACCTCACAGCAAGGACTTTCCTGGATTTGCCATCTCTTTGAACAGCCAGAGGTTTCATTGTTTAATATTATTCCATTTTTATGCTTGTGGATATTTTGCTTGTTAAATAAACAGTTTTCTCCACTTTCCTTCAGGGAATTTTTTTTTTTTCCAAACCAGTTGGGGGAAAGGCAGCTTGAATCTGTTTCTTTTTTTTTCCTGGAGAGACCCCATTTGGAGGTTTCCTCTCAAATTTGTCCTAAACCAGGACACGGGGAGAGCTGGAAGCTGGGACACTGGGAATGAAGGGGTTGGGGTTTGCACAGGATCCCTTCCCAGAGGGCAAAAACCCCAAACCAAGAGCATCACTAGCACAGGGATAACTCTCAGCATGGATCCTGCAGTGCAGCCAGGCAGGGAGGGGAAGGGGCTTCAGAATAACCTGAGTCCATCACGACTTTTATCAAGTGACAAAGCTGAGTTTCTCCTAAAGAAAGCCCAGTTTGTGTGACCCTGGCAGGTTTGGATCAGCAAGGGCAGGACTTTTGCATCTCCAGGACAGAGACTGAGGGGTGTGTGCACACAGAGCACAGAACTAGTGAGGAGTACAGCTCTGGGGGGTTGATATCCCATCCTCCCAGAGCAAATTCCAAACACAGAAAGCTCTCAAAATCTTCTTGTCAAAAATCTCTCAAAAACAAGCTTAGATGTAGACATGGGCACAGGGTTTGACTTGAGGCCTTGGGAAAAAACTTCCAGACTTGGAATCATAAGAATCTGGGTTTAAATAGAAAGACATCAGGTGAAGTTGTAAGAAGTTTTGAGGTTTTAAGATATAGAAGTAACTAGAAAGGCAATAAGAAGTTTAAGGTACAACAAGTAGTTTTGTGTGTTATTTAAGAAATGGTTATTTAAGCAAATCTGCACTACAACAAAGACTTATAAAACAAAATATTTAGTTACAATTAATAATAATTTGTTATTGGAAAGTAGAAACATTCTTTTGTAGCATTAGTTTATTGGCTAAATAACTTTTAAAAGACCTTGTGACCACTAACTAAAAATATCTGGTGAATAAGGTGAAGACATACTTATTCCTTCACGAGACTAGAAAAAAAAAAAGTCATCCTCTCCTCTAAAACTTCTTCAAGCCCTTAAATTTAATGCTCCTCATTTTGCCCTGAATAAAGATCCCTTTTCCCTCTGCATGGCTCTCACACCTCTCACTGTGGAGGCTGAAAGCAGTGCCTGGCACAGGGGCACCCTCACCCCTGGCAGGGACTGGAATAGAGAAATAAAAATAGAAATGCACAGAAAACTGTGGGGTTTTGGTTTTTGGTTTTTTTCCCCAAAACCAAATTCTTTGTTCTTTTGTTTTTCAAAAACAAATTCCCCATCCCTGCTGCCATTCCCCGCCCTGTGATGGCTGCAGCAGCTGCAGATGATGCATGGAAGGAAAAGCTGCACAGGGAGGGAGGCAAAATCACCTGCCTGGGGTTACCTCACTTCTCAGTTGTGCCATTCAGCAGCTGGGACCCCGTGGCTGTGACAGATGAAAGGATGTGCAGGGACCCAGCTGAGAAATGATGTCAGGACAGGAGAGATCTGAGAGCAGGAGGCAGGCAGGGAGGTGGAAGTCCTGAGCAGGAGCGTTTACAAGTGTCTAAAATGTAAAATTGTGCATTTGTGGGGACAGAAACAGCCTCTGCACGCGTCTGCCTTAGAGCACAGAAGGAATTCCAGGGCAGGGGGAAGAAAGAGCAGCCCCAAGCAAGCTGCCTCCATCAGATAAACCCTGCTGAGGGGCTTAGGGAGGGTGAAAAGGGGAAAAAAAGCCCCCAAAGCATCACTGTGTCTGCCACAAACAGCCACACCGGGCACTAAGGAGTTTACAGGGAGACATTTTCCCTGTGCTGACTGATGGCATTTTCCAGGCTGTTATTAACTGGACTTCACCACTTTGGGGTGATCTATGGAGCAGCAGCAGCTTTAAAGCATTTGGCACTGCAGCCAGGGATTGTAGGAGGGAGTAAAAAATTGAAGCAGTTCCTCAGAGCATCCCCCATCTGCCAAGGTGTGCACAGGTGAGGGAGGAATGGGTGCTGCAAGGCATCACTTCCCTGAAAAATGAGTTTTTTGGTTTCCAGCTGGTTTCCAGGAGCCCCCAGCTGCCCACAGGGGTGAGAAATGGGGTGACCACTCTCACCAGGAGAAGGGCAAGGAAGGGAGATGGGTGGTGGGAGGAGAAGCTGAGGGTTTCAGGATGGAGGAGCCTGCTCAGGACAGGTTTGGGGTGTGAGGGTTTGGGTTGAGGGCAGCAATCCCCACCCTGCAGCAAACAACAAATCCTCTCTGGTCTGGAAGTGGCTGGGGAGCCTGAACCACCTTGTCCAGCAGGGAAGGCACAGGGGGGCTTCCCCCTCCAATAATCAGGCATTTAATTAGAGGTGAGCAGAGCACAAAGCTTGGGTGGAGAAAGCATGGAACAAGGTCCAAATATTTCCCTGACCCAGCACTTCTGTTCTAAAAACACACAGAGCTGTAACCTGCAATCACAACAGCAATTCTGAATATTAAGTAACCTTACTTTAAGCAGTTCTCACTTCTGCGTTGTGATCTACAACTCAAGGCTTTCTTCTGCTGCACCCTGAATTTCCTTTGGCATCCAGAAGCAAAGACCCAGCCCCACCCCAGCCTGCTGGGGACTGCTAATCCTGAATCCACACACAAAATCCAATCCCTGTCTCCTCCAGCTCAAGCAATTTGCCCAACTTTAGCACTAATTTATGAATCATTTCAGTCAACTTGAAAGTGGCCCCTATAATATTTATTTGTGCAATATCCATCCACTCAGCACTGTCTTGTCACATTTTCAGGGATCTAATTAAATAACAGCCTGAACTGGAAAAAGCCATTCATGCAGCCAGGCTGAGCTGACCTCCTCAACTCATTTATCCCCTGATAACCTTGGTATGGAAGCACTCAGCCCCCCTGAGGGAAAAACTGCTTCACATCCCATTGATCCCCAGCTTTTTCCTGACTTCTCAAGCAGCTCGTTTTTATTCACCGATCAGAAATTACTTGATCACCCACCAAAAATAAAAAACAACCAAATAACTCCTCACCCACATCTCCCAGGGAGCCAAAGCTGTGAGGAATCATGAGAGGGGACACGGACACAGGGCTGTTATGAAAGGTGACAGCTTTTGCTGTTGGACTGCGTTTGAAAATGTGAGTAATCATCAAGGTGTCGTTTGTGCTCTCCCTCTGATCAAAGCACTGGACAGAAAAAAGCATCGAGTTTTGCAGGGGAGCAGAGGTGCTGGAGAAGCCCCAGAGCTCAGCAGCCCCAGCTGTCAGGAGGAATTTAACTGTTTGTGGCCTCCTGCTCCTGTGAGCCATGGAAGCAAACAAACAACAGCTGCTTCCCCTCCTCTGCAGCACCAGCAGGACCTGGGCTGTTCATTATTAATTCTGCTTGGCATTCCTATCACAGGGGTACAAAATCCTGCTCCCAGACCTTGTGTTAGGTGCTTAATGCTCCCAGAACAAGCAGGTGCTGCTGGAGCGAGGCTCACGGTGCCTGAGGAGTGATGCAGCTCATCTGGAAAGCTTCACACATCCAGAAGGAAGCCAGGCAGAAGGAAATTCATCATCCCTGCCCAGGTGGGCAAAGGGAGACACAGAAACACTTCCCATTCCCACAGATCCATCCCCCAGGGTCCCTGCAAAGAGCACGGAGCTCCTTCCCTGCCTGTCACTCCATCCTGCATCCTCATGGCGTGGGACAGCAAATCTCAAAAACCCCTGTGGTGGCTGAGGGTGCAAAGGAGGTGTAGAAGAGCCCCCAAAATCAGATTTTCAGCAGCTGTGCTTATCCAGAGTAGAGGCACAGAAAGCCTCAGCAGCTCATCCGAGTGTTATCCCTGAGCCGAGGCCCAGCTCCCAGTGGGATGCAGCCACCTGATTTCCATGGGCTGCTCTGGAAATGCCATCCTCAGCCACTGTGAAATGGAAAGGCCAAAGGAGAATCCCCTGGAGCCCCAGGCTCACTGAGAGCAGAGGAAGTTGCTGCTGCCCTGAGAGGAGCAGCCCAGGCTGTCCCACAGCAGCCGTGAGCCTCTGCCAGGGCTCTCCTGTGCACTCATCCATCCATTCCTGCGAGGAAAAGGGGAGGATTTCTGTGCCCTGCCCAAAAACATCTGCCCTGCTCCACTCTGCTCAGTCAGAAGCTGGAAATATTTAATCAGGGATTGGCTGGGGCTGCTCCAGCCCTGGGCCTGGTGGGGAAGGAATTGGATGGATTGAGTGAAAAGGGGGTGGAATAAAAATCCTGGGAGTTGCTGAGTTGAAAGAAAATGTGTCCCTTGCACGGGAGCTCATTGGTCTGGGGATCCCAGAGCCTCTCCTCATCCTCATCACGCTCCAGCTCTGTCCCTGTCTGAGCCTCCTGGACAGCCCCAAGCAGGACAGCCCTGCAAAATCTGCCTCAGTTTCCCTGCCAGGTCAGTTAAGGCAGGAAAAACCCCTTGGAGCTGAGCTTCTGCTGGTGTGGGTGTCCGTGCAGGGACAGGGATGGAACAGGAGGAACATTTTTGACTGGGTGGCTCCTTTTAAATCATTCCCTCCAAGGTGGGAGGAGGAGAACAAAAGCCAGCTCTTCTCTCTGGTTCCCTTCCTCCCCTCAGAGAGGTTCATCTGTGTCCCTGCCCTGTCCTCTCCTGTCCTTCACCCACAGCCAGGCCTGGGGAAGTTTCTCTGTGGGAACCCAGCATGGAGGGAATATTTCCCTGCCTGGCCTGAGCACTCCTGACCCTCAGGAAAGCTCCTTTCAACCTCTGTCCATGGGGAAAGCTCCCAGAGCTTTCTGAGGGGCTGGAAACAACCCCAGTGTGAATTAGAGAGCAGTGGAGTTGGTGGTTGTTGCTTAGTGGAAATGAATTCTTTAGGTTTTATAGACTCTGGGTGTCAGTGAGGGCTCAGGATGGAGGATTGTGGGTCTTGCCTCAGTTTCCCTTCTCCTTCCCTCACTCCATTTTCTGCAGTGCTGAGAGCACAATCTCATTGGGCAGAGTTTGTGCAGTGCCACGTTGTGTGAATAGATTGATAAGCAGTTATTGGTAGCCCAGCAATAACAATAGACATTTAGAATAGGCAGAGTTCAATAATTGGATTGTTTGGTTTGTATCTAAGGGCACATTTTGTCTCCTTGAGGGCAGAATGGGCTCGTGTTTGTGAGAGAGCAGAGCCTGCACCATCCACGGCTCAGAACTCCTGATAAGATACAATAAACAATCCCTGAAGAGCGAAAAGAAATTCCTCTGCTTTATTCACAAAACAAAAACAAGAACTCAGGGACTGGCCTGGTTAGGGCACCCCACATGTTGGGAATAACCTGACATTTCTCCACCGCTTTCTTCCCACTCAGTTGGCAAAATCTGAGGAATATTCATCATCCTGACACAGCCCCAAGCCACAGCCTCTGGGGGAAGCCACCACCCACCCTCCCCTGAGACGCCCTCAGCTGGGGCAGGCAGCGCCTTGGGGAGGTGATTATTGCAGAAGGAGGAGGGGAAGGGTGTGGATCCCCCCTCCATCCCTCTGGGATAGGTGCCCTGAGTCCCCCAGGGCTTAGGGAAGAGGCTGGGCTCTGCTTTCAGCCTCTGAGCCCAGCAGAAGTGGATTCGTGTCTCCTTTTTCTCCCCTGGCCCATTCCCTGTCCCCTGCACTGCCACATTCCTCACCCTGCTCTGCCACCCCTGCCCTCCCACCGCTAGATCAGGAGCTGTAAAATGGCTTTTTTTAACCCAAACAGGAGCTGCTGGGACATCAAACAGAGCAGGTGCTAAAGAGGCCTTGACACTGCTCAGCTGGCTCGCCTGCAGGAGCAGAAATATTTGGAAACTTAGGGAGAAAACCTCTTCTGCAAAGAGTTTTCCTTCCCCTTGTGCCATGGTGGCATCTGAGTGTCCTTTCCCCACCAGAGCACATCCAAAATGCTCAGAACAAAATTAGATTCCTTACTCCTGCATTTTGCTGGATCTCAACACTTCTCAATCTGCACGTCCTGGACCGCCCCTCCAGGGAAATATTTAGGAAGTTTCATTATTTTCATTTTCATTATTTTCATTACGTTATTTCAAGAGTTTACAGCTGGAGCCAGGTGAAAAGTCTGAGACAAGGCATTCCTCTGTGCCAAAGGGTATTTTTGTGATCCAGAGCTCAGCAGAAGGTCACAGGAGTATGGAAGCACAGCAAGAAATTGAAATTTTCGTTGGATACTGCACCAAAATGCAAGAGAAAATAAAAATGCAGCTATTCCCCAACACTGGGAGCATGGCACGATTACAAAGGGCAGAACAAAAGAGAAAATGTGGGAAAAGCTGCCTGTTAAAGGAAGACATTTTTTCTCCCCCTTCCTCTAAGCCTTTAGAGTTATGCAAGTTGACTTTATCTGCAGCAAATCCCCCTTTCTGCTGTCAGTCCTTGGGAAGTCAAAGTCCTTAATTCCCCTGCACACACTGAATTGTAGGGTGGGTAAAATCTGCTTCAGCCTGCCCGTAATGAATCCCATCTCCATCCCCCCGGGCTATTGATTCCAGCCTCAAGCCGGCCTTGTTTCCTGTCAGCTCAGCCTCACACCTCTTATCTGCCCAGGCACTTTTATCTCTGATTTGCCTCCAACTCCCTCGGTTCTGCCGCATCATGAGGCGATTTTGGGGTTTGGCATCAGCTCCTTCGCCAGGATTCCTCTGCAGAAATCTGCCCCGGGATGGTCACAGCCAAATATTGGGATGGAAAACAGAATTCTTCTCCTTTTCATGCTCTTTGGGGATGGCTTTGCTCTCAGACCCACCACAGCTGCACATTCCCCTGGGAATTCTCAGGGCTGAGCTCCTGAGATCCCAAATTCCTGTTGAGGCCCAGCTGTGCCCCACAGCTCCAAGGAGAAATTGTTTTGCTCCCAAGGAGAAATTTTTTTTTTGCTCCCAGCAGGAACGTGCCTGCAGGGTCTGGGCATTGCAGGAGCAGAGCTGAAGGGCATTGGCAGCACCAGGGCTGTGTGTGAAGGCTGAGGCTTTCTAAAGCTCAGCTTTCCCAGAGCTGGGCTTTGCCCAGAGGGATGGAAAAGCTCGTTCAGTGCCAGGGGAATGCAGCAAATGAAGCAGCAGCCTCTGGCTGGAGGAGCAGCACCTTCCCCAGGTCCAACCTTGATTGTGCTGCCCCAAGAAATGCAAAACCCTGTTGGGAATCCATAGGATGGAAGAAAAGGACACCCCAAAACCCGCTGAGAGCCCCAAAGCGATGCCACAGCTCTGCAGGCCCTCACAAACACCCAGAGGTGGCTCTTGCCTGTGACAGTGACAGGACACTGAGGGAAAAACTGCACATTTCTGCTCCCAGGCTCCTCCTCCAGCCCTGGACCAGAGGTTTAGGTAAAATTATCCTGAGGATAACAGCAGGAGCTGACCCAGGCATTAACCCAGCATGGTGCTGGTCAGGACAAGGATTACCCATGGGCTTGTGGGGTCTCAGAGGATGCAAACAGCCCCAGGAAGCGCTGCTGGGTCAGCGATTGTCATTAAATTCAGCCCCACAGAGCTGAGGCAGACACAGCCCCATCCCCTGAACATCCTCTGTGAGCTCCCTCCATTGCAGCCACATTTTTGGAGATAAAATCCTCTCCTCAGCCCAAACAACAGAATCCACCAGCTTCTCCAGATGCTAAAAATCCTCTCCAATGAACTTTCATCCGAGTGTCCCCTCCCAGCATCCCGAGCTGCAGCTCCTTTTCAGCGTTTGTTTGTTTGTTTGCCTTTCAGAGCTCTGGCTGCAGCAGAGCTGAGCCTGTCTCACTCGTGCTGATGCCTCTGCTGGGATGCAGAAGTGGAGCAGGCAGGAAATCCCGGGCATTGCCCTTGGGAGCAGCTGCAGGAGGGGACAAACCTCACTTGGGTGGCTCAGGGGCAGCAGGATCCTGCATCCCTTCACAGGTCCCTGGCACCCACTCCAGACTGGCATTTTCCCCAGCAGCTCACTGCACCTGGGGCTGCTGCTTTTGCAATCCCCTTTTTTTTTTTTCCCTGCACCTTTTCCTGCGCCCAGCCAGGTGTCCCAGTGGATTTGTGCCCCCTCCAGTCCTGACCCAGCACAAAAAATTCAAAATCACTGCACTGTCAGAGGCTCTGAGCTCATTCCCTGCACTGCTCCACACTCAAAACCTCCAGGAAAAATCCCTTCCATCTCCCTCAGCTCCAGGCTTTCCACGATCACTTCTTTGCTGAGGGTTGGCTGAGGACAGCACAGGTGGAGTGGCCAAAGCCCTCCCTCTGCTCACCTCGCAGCTATTTAAAGGTGTGGGATTTCAAGTTTTAAGCCTCTAATAATACATCCTCCTCTAGCAATGCATCCCTGCTCTCCGTGCTGAGCCCTGGCAGCTCCTGCCTCGTCCTCCAAAGGCAGAGTGGGGACTTTGGCCAGGTGGGGACGTGGTGACAGATGCTGCTGACTCATGGTGGGGCTGGTGCTACAGGGACGCTTTGTTCCCACTCCAGAGGGGCCAAAATCAGCCAATTGATGCAAAAATCCAAGCGCTGATGAGGCAAACCAGTGCTTGTACAGCCACTTCTGGAGTCACTCTCCAGCACTCCTCCCCTCCCTTTTTATTTTATTTTAAATTGCAATATAAAGCTGAGAAGGTCAGCTCGTTTTTACAAACATAAATTAGGCTCATTATTTGTTAAAAAGTCGGGCTTGGAAAGAGAATGTGAATTTTCTGAGGAAAAATGAAAACATTAATGAGATCCAAGAATTATTAACTGGTCTGGGAAGGAGAGAAAAGGGAATTTAGGAGTGTTAATTAAAGATAACGGGCTCCAGTGCAGGAAGTGGGGACACTGCAATGATAATCAGAGGGGACCAGTTCTCATGGCTTGGGTTTTTTCCTCAGCTTGTCCAACTTGGGGAGGATTTTATCAATTATTTGTGTGTGTGTGTGTGGCAGCCTCAGGCACTGGGGCACAGGAGAGGATTTTGAAGGGAATATTTGGGCCTGAAGAGCAAGGACAGAAGGCACAACTATTCCATATTATTCTGTACTGATTTCTATCAGTTCTGCTTTTCTTTCCTGAATATTTTCTATGCCTGGAGTAGCAAACTTCCACCTTATTCTCCCCAAGACGAGGAGAAACAGATAATTCCCAGAGAGAATGTTCCAGTGTTTTCCTGGCCCAAATTAATACAGTCATGACCCTGAAAACTCCCTGCTCTTGTCCCTGAGTGACTCCACCACCTCTCCCTTCCCCTCCTCCTGTGCCCTCTCCATCTCCAGCAAACCTGAGTGAAGCATTAAACAAAAACCCCTTCTCCTGCTGCGATTAAAGGGCAGGCAGTGTAATTCCACAGCTGTTTAAAGTGAAACCCATAAAGGTTAAGTTTAATATCAGGGAGATGAGATTTCACCTGGCTGCAGTTGTCAATCAGAGCTGGGCCAGGGAAGCTCTCACAAGAAATCCTCTGTGCTCCTTTTCCTTTCCAGGGCACATTCCACAGGCTGGATCACGCCCAGGCAAGGACTGGGGCTGGATTTCCCATCCCTGGCACTGCCCAAGGCCAGGCTGGAGCAGCCTGGGGCAGTGGGAGCTGTCTCTGCCCATGGAACTGGATGAGCTTTAAGGTCCTTTCCAACCCCAACCATATTAGGATTCTCCGAACTGGAAAAGGAGCCCAGGAAAAGGGGCACAGAAAGTTTTTTTTTTCACTAGGATAGAAGCCAGAGGTGCCTCATTTTGGGTTTTTAGCTGTTACTGCCTTTGCTGACTGCTGGATTGAAAAAGTTCCTGTTTGATTCTAGCAGCTCTCCCCTCATTCATCCTCCTCAGCCCATATCCCACCCATCCCAAAGCTTTCCAGCACCTGAGCCAGTGCATTCCCTCCTGGAAATCACTCAGCCATGCACAAACCCTGGCTACAGCCTGTCCTGGAGCTCCAGATCACTGCAGCTCCTCTCCTGCTGCATCACCAACGCAATGGGAATCTGCCCAAGCCAACAAAAAATAAATCCCGGCCGGAGACATTGCTGTATCCAAAATTTTGTGCCAACAAGGATGAGAGAACAAATAGAAAAAGCAAAGCTTGACCCTCAGAGGCAACAGCACCAGAATCAGCTGGGTGAAGGTGCTGACTCTGCTGGAATCCAAATGGGAAAGGAGGGAAATCAGTGGATTGGGATGGATTCCAGCTCCATCCAAAAAGCTGGAGTTCTGCAAGGTCTGTCCCTGTGCCAATGCAGAACTTGGGGCAGCTGCTGTTTGAGGAAGAAACCAGATTTTAATTCTATAAAATTCCTTTTCAAGCTTCTACCTCCAAATAAGCTTCTGCTTGGTAAAAGTTTGAAGGATAAATTTGGGGTTAATTCCAGGTGGCCTTGAAACCCCCTGTCCTCAGCACTGGGGGGATGTGGGGCATGAGAGCAGCCCTCTGAACACTTGAGCTCCCTGGTTTTGGAACCTGAGAGAGGAAAACTGTCACTGTTACCTTTTTTTTTGAGAGGATGGACTCAGCAAAGTCATCAGGTGCTGAGGAATAAAATTTTCTGTACTGGCAGAAACAACCAGAGAGTTAAAAAACATCATGGGGACACCAGGACTCGTGTAATGATAAAAAACCTCACCATAACCCTATCTTCCCCTCTCTGTTGCCCACCTCAGTGAGATTTCCCAGCACAGAAAATGCCCATCATGCAGATGGCACCGAAAATTAAGAGTTTGTTGCTCTCAGAAGGAGCAGGAACTCCAGACCCTTGGGAGTTGTTGCTGAGCTGAGGGGTTTGAGCTGCTGCCAGTGCCCCAGGTAGGAGAGAAATATTTTCATACCCCAAGAGATGGGAAAATTGAACATGGGAAGCATCAGCAGATAAGCTCAACCCTTTTCCTCTAAAGGATAAAAAATTTGCTGTTCTCTGTCTCAGCCTCTCCTGGTGCCCATCACCAATGTGTAAACCAAAACCAGACCCACCATCCCTGAGTTTTCCCCTCAGTCCTGCCTGCATCTGGAGCATTGATATTGGGAATTCCATACTGGGAATTCCATACTGGGATTTCCATACTGGGAATTCCATACTGGGAGTTCCATATTGGGAATTCCATACTGGGAATTCCATACTGGAAATTCCATACTGGGAATTCCATATTGGGAATTCCATACTGGGAATTCCATACTGGGAATTCCACGCTAAGCAGGATAAAATTCCCCCAACCCTTCCACAGAAACTCCTCCAAAGCTCCACTGGCAACTTATTTATTCCCCCACCAGCCAATATTTCCAAGCTGCTGAGAGCTGACTCAGTGCATCTGTAGCTAGTCCAGAAGAAGCAGGGAAAGCCACCAAGGTCCAGGAGATGTTGGGAAGAGCTCAAACCCTGACAACTTCGGGCTGGTTTTGGCATTTACCATCATCCACTCTCTCTGCCCAGCAGCTCTGCTGGAAGGCTCAGAAAGCCTTGCAAGCAGGTGGAGAGAAAATAACTTTTCCCCTAGGGACATTTTCTTCCTGACCCTGATTAATTAGAAGCTGCCTGGAGCCCTGGAGCATGGAGAGGAGGAAACCAAAGGCAGACAGAGAAGGGTGCCCAGGGGAAGCAGCAGGTACCTGCCAGCTGACAAACTGGGCCTTGAAGTGTAAACCAGCCTGCAAGGGGATCTAAAAGCAGTTTAAAGTGTAGCTTCCTGCCATAAAATCAAGATATGTTCCTCCCTGGGAATCAAAGAGGGTCTGCTGGGCTGAATTTCATTTTCTCTGTAATGAAAATTAATCGTAGTGGTGAAGACCAAGGCAAGGAGTGGCTGCAGCTCCTTCCCACTCTGCAGCTCCTGCCCCTCAGTGCTGATCTGCACCATTCCCAGGAATAAAATCCCAGGCTGTGACTGCACCTGAATTATGTCAGTGACACATTTGCAGCCAGTATCCCCTCAGAATGGCCACAGTAACCACTGGAGCACAAGGTCAATTTGCTTGCTGTGACACAGGGGCTGCAAGGCTCCAGCATCACTTATTTCCACCTCTTCCAGATAAAGAACTCTCCCCTGGGCCTGCTCCTCTCTCCACTGACAGGATGGCAAAGATTCCTGGTAAAAAAAAACCAAAAAAAATCAAAGCTAAAAAGGAGGGAACTTGGACATTTTTCCATAAAAGTGTCCAGGAAATACCTCTCCAGGAAAAAGCAGGACTTCCCAGCAGGAGTTGTTTGGATTTAGGCTCCAAAAGTTGCATTGTTGTACCAGCCCTAGAATTTTTCTGGGATTAGGACACGAGGTTAGAAGGGAAAAAGGAGAAAACTAGAAAGAGGATTAATAAGCAAAGTGTGGGAGTATCAGATGTGGGAAAGGACCTTTGCAAGAGAATTCCAGGCAAGGGCAGCTCCTGTCCCCTGCACTGAGGAGGCTTCATGGGATAAAACCTGATTTTCATTGTGTGAGGCCTAAAATTTTATTACTGAATCATGCAATTAATGGGATTGATTGGGAGAAAATCAGCCATGGGATGAGGAAAGGAAAATGTATTTTGCAAAGGTGAAGTCAAAGAGGAGAAAATGGATCAGATTTTAGGTTTATATCCCAAAAGGGCTGGAGGGATCTGCATTCCAAGCATGGACTAGGATGTCCCAAATTAGCTGCCTGCTTAGCAGAGGGATTTAAATCCCAGTTTCTCATCCATTCTCCTCATGGTTTGGGCTGGTAATTCCATACCTATGGAAGGGCCAGAGCCAGCATGGATATTCCCCTTCCCAGCTGCATTTCCCAGGCTCAACCCATCAGCACAACCCATGGCCTCTAAGAGGTTTCTTCTTCCCCAGGGTGACAGCATCAGCAGGCAGAGGAACCAGAGCCACAACTCGAGGGCCAACACTCCCTCACTCTTTATTAAATTTAATATTCATGGGTGATCCCAGCAGGGGAGCTCAAAAAATCTTCCACTCCTAAATCAAAACGCTGCACAAAAGCACATTTTAAGTTATTTGGTAGAAATAAAGTGACCTTCAGAAGTGCAGTTTCCACGTGCTGTGCCACATTCTAGAAATCTCCCAGGAATGACTCCCCTGGACCCAAAAACCTCACAGCTCTTCCTTGCACAGGCAGAAAATTCAGCTGGGACCAAGTAAAGCATCACATGAATTATTATCCAAACCCTAATACTCCTTGAAGAGGAGGTTTGAAGATGGGTTGGCTGAGAAGGAGGAAAAAATGGGTCTAAAATCAGTATTAATTGAAGAGTTTAGATGAACTAGGGACATGAACACACACAAATCAATCAGTTTAGCTGAGAACATTGCCCTTCCTGGAATTATAACTGGTCCAAATCAACTCAAGGTGAAGGATAAACCTGAAATTTTCTGATTTCTGCAGAGATTTTTTGCTGCAGACCTGCCTCTAACTGGATTTCAACCTGAAAATTCTGCAGCACTGCTGATTTGTTCAAGTGGAGGGCTCCTAAACTCAGCTTTGCAGTTGGGTTGAAGCTCCTCAGTGATGCCAGCCCTGAGATTTACAGCTCACCGTGGCCTCTAATTCCAGAGGCTGCCTGGAATTTCTTGTCAGGGAAGAGAGGCCTGATGTACCCCTGGGCACCTGGCTGCTCTCCCCAGAGCATCAGATGCTGCAGCAGACAGGGAAGGGCCACAAATCCCTGGAATGCTGAGTCACAGGCAGATGATTCCACAGGGAAGGCACAGCTCTGGCAAAGGGCAAACAGCCCTGACTGGCAGTGACCTCGCTGTCCCAGCTCGTCTCATCCTGCTGGCCGTGCCTGCAGGAGAAAAATCCACACTAAGAGCAAATTTTGGGACAGGGCTGCTGGATCTGCTGGCTCAGCACTGCAACAGCCCTTGCTGTGCAGGATTCCAGGGAACAAGGTCAGTGAAGCACCTGGGGAGCCACCCTGGAGCTGGGGTGGTCTCTGATTGCTCCCTGCAGAGAGCAATGAGGGATTTGTCTTTCCAAACAAGCTCTGGGTCTGTGGTAGATAAAACCAGCACTGAGAGATAAAAGAATCAATGGGAAGGGTCTCACTGATTGATGAATGGGAAGATATTTGCCTTTACAAACAAGCTGCGGGTTTGCTGATGAATGAAATTGGGTATTGAAAGATGAGAGAAACAATGGGGGAAAAGCACAGATTCCATAAGAATTAAAAATGCAAAGGGAGGGTTGTGCATGAGAGGGGAATGTGAGGTATCAGCGTTCCGGGCACTCTGCACCTCTCAGGTGCCTCAGGCAGGGGAGAAAGAGAGAGGGAAATGTGGCTGGGAAATTGGGATCCAAAGGAGGCTGCATCCTCCAAAAACTGCAGAGAGCCCAGGGGATGCCCCATGGCCTCTCCCTTGATTGCAATAAAGCCACAGCACTGCTCTGTCTCCTTCCTGCACACAAACCTTTGGTGTTTGTGGAGTAATTCTCCTCACACAGCCAAAAACCCTCTCGTGCTCAGGGGAATTCTCTGCTGGACAGGGGCAGAGCTCCAGGGACTGAGGCTGGCCAGCACACCTCCAGCCTTCCCACAGGGACCATTGGCATTCCCTCCTCCAGAGCCTCTCTTTGCTGGAATATTGCAGGGAAGAGTTGCTCCAGGAGGATCCCAGTCATACCCAGCCATTCTTTGTGGCAAAATGCACCTGCCTTTGGCTTTGCAGGGAATAAAAGTTCCATTTTTGAGGCAAAACAGATCACAAAGAGCTCAGGGGAAGGTGGACAGGGGGCACAGGAATAAATCTCATCCCAATACCCACATCCCCACAGGGCTGCGCATGCAATATAAAGTTACCACATTGGAAACTCCTAACAAAGGTGTTTGGAAAGGAAATGGGGATTGCCTTGATTCTTTCCTCTCCCTCCACTTGTTTTTCTCTGTTAATCCTGCGGGAGGGCTGAAATTGAGCAAAAGAACATCTAAATTTAAGAGGGATGCTTAAGGACCATGAATGTGCAACAGGCCGGTGCTTTTAAGGAAGAGCCTTTGTTAGTGAGGTGCGCTCTTGGCTGAATGGGCCGTTTGAATACTTTGCCTTATTCCTGTCTCCTAATCTTCTTTTTATTAAACTTTTTAAAAATTATAATCAAAAAGTGAACCTCGTTTTTCACACCCCGGAGCAGATTTTCCCTATTCAGTCACGCCTTGGGGCTGCCCCTCAGAGCCCGCAGCGCGGGAAGAGTTAAGCTGCAGTTCGCTGCTTTGCAGCCATCCATCAGCACCATTTACATGAGAACTGTCAGGCTGCAAATAGAGAGCCAGGCAGATGTGAAACAATCCTGTCTGAAGGTTTTTAGCACTCCTTACAAATCGCCGCGGTGAATAACTTGTTGCCTGTATTTATCCCTTTTCAAATTGTCTCTTAGCTACACTCATCCATCTTCATTCCTCCCCGCCTGCTCCACACACTCTGGGCTGCTGCCTCATTATTTTACATTTGTGCGCTGCCACTTGGCTCAGGCAGAGCAGCCCCGGCAGGACAGACCCAGCCCCAGAGATCAGACCCAGGCCGAGAGATCAGACCCAGCCCCAGAAATCAAACCCAGCTCTGGCAGCACAGACCCAGCCCCAGAGATCAGACCCAGGCCCAGAGATCAGACCCAGGCCGAGAGATCAGACCCAGCCCTGGCAGGACAGACCCAGCCCCAGAGATCAGACCCAGGCCCAGAGATCAAACCCAGCCCTGGCAGGACAGACCCAGCCCCAGAGATCAATCCCAGCCCCAGAGATCAATCCCAGCCCCAGAGATCAAACCCAGCCCCGGCAGGACAGACCCAGCCCCAGAGATCAATCCCAGCCCCAGAGATCAATCCCAGCCCCAGAGATCAAACCCAGCCCCGGCAGGACAGACCCAGCCCCAGAGATCAATCCCAGCCCCAGAGATCAATCCCAGCCCCAGAGATCAGACCCAGCCCCAGAGATCAGACCCAGCCCCAGAGATCAGACCCAGCCCCGGGCTTTTTGTGGCTTTTCCCCCTCATCCTTGAGGGATTTCCCCTCCCATTTGTGAGGGATCCAGGCCTTGGCACCAGGACACCTCCACTGCAGCCAGGACAACATCCCCAAAGAGCAGAGTTCCTGCTCCCTAACTCACAGATTTTAAAGGGTGTGGGAATTCCAAGCACAGAAAGCTCTCAAAATCTGTAAATACAAGTTTAGATACTGTATTTAGGTATTACACACATATTACCCTATTAGACACAGGGTTTGAGGCCTTGCAGAAAGCTTCCAGAGTTTGAGTCATAAGTAAGAATGTGAGTTTAAACAGAGACATCAGATTAAATTGTAAGAAGTTTTAAAGTTAAGAAATAGAATTATAAAAGTCATAAGAAGTTTAAGGTATAACAGGTAGTTTTGTGTGTTATGTGATTGATAAGAAAGTCTGCGGCAAAGATGTATAAAACAAATTATTGGTGTGAAAGTAGAAACATTCCTTTTGGGGCATTAGTTTATTGGCTAAATAACCTTTCAAAAACCCTTGTGACCCGTGGTCTTGTGACTACTGACCACGAACATCTGGTGAATGAGGTGAAGACTTCATGAGACTGTAGAATGAAAATTATAAATCACTATTTGAAACATCTTTAAACGTCCCATCTCTCTCTCAAAATCCAAAAAAGCTGCGCCCTGTGTCCATTAATGGGGCACGAGGGGCTTCACTCCGAGCTTTCTGCAGGGATGGGCTCAGAGGTGTTTGAGCAAGGCTCAGTTTTCCCTGTTAAAAAACAGGACCAGATTCCTGGTGTCGAGTGATTTCAGCATTTATAATAAAAAGAAAAGGCCCAAAGGACCCAAAGGCCAAAGAAAGGCCCAGGCAGAGCCGTTCCCAAGGACGCTGCAGCAGCGATGCCTTGGCCCCCCTGCTCCAGGGGCAGCGGCGCGGCTTCCTCAGCTCAGATCCCCATTTTTATCCTGGTTTTTGTCCTTCTGGATCGGTTTCTGTTTGGATCCGTTCATTGCATGAAGGTTGAAGGCGCTCCATTGGCCCATTGGAGCTTTTGTTTGGGCTGGCTGGTTTGGCTGGGGTTGGTGATTCACTTTTGTGATGTTTATTCTGGCTGGTTTGGCTGGGGTTGGTGATTCACTTTTGTGATGTTTATTCTGGCCGGTTTGGCTGATTTTCTTACAGCTACCCATTTAACCCCTTTTACAACACAATAACAGTACGAATGCAATACCAAATACCTAATTACAAATAAATACATATAACAAACCAATAACAAACTAACACTACATGCTTAACAATTATTTTACAACACTTTCTAGCTTCTTTTTAACATCCCTGCAGAGAGGAGGCAGCTCGCTGTGCCAGAGGTGCCAGCTCCCTCATTTTCCTGTGCCAGTGGCACTGGGCACATGGCAGATGTGCCAGCAGTCCTGCCCGGAGGCTGGAGCAGCACCCAGAGCCCGTTTGAGCAGGAAATTGCAAATCAGAGCTGTCACTGGGAACAGACACCACACTTGGAGCAGCTTCAGCTCCAACTCTGCTCCATCACCAGACAAGCAGCTGGTGAGAGTGTGCCTCCACCAGATTTGTAGTCCTGTGAGAAAATTCCACTTTTCTCACTGCTCCCTCTCTCAGGAGTGCTGCCATCCCTCCTCAAACCCTTCCACCAAGCACACACCTTCACCCCCAGTTTCTCTCACATGATTCCACAGCTGTCCTGCTCATTTTAAACCCCTCCAAATGAAATATATCTCTTCTCCTATGCTCCAGCTTTTTCCCTCTCTCCCCCATTTGCCAGCCTCAAATGTATTCCCCAGCCCACACCTCCAAAGCGCTGCTCTCTCTAATTTGTACTCTGTGCTGCCTGGCTTTTACTTGCCTCTGAAAAGCCTTCAAGTGGCAGTGTTTGTGTGAAAGATGCTATCCAAAATAAACTTCCATCGTGCCATAAATCCCAGCCGAAGTGCAGCTGAGATAGGTGCAGAATTACAGCCCACAGGGAGGTGGTTTGAGAGCTCCTGCTTTTATGGAGGAGGAACAGAACCGTTCCCTCCACAACGCTGGGGAAAAGTGGGGCTTGGATTATTTGAGTGGTCAGGCTCTCGTGGCTTGGCTCTTCAAATCCATAATTCCAAAGGTCAGGTTTTGTTAAAAACACTCACAAATCAAACCCCCAGAGCCCTGGAGAATCTGTGGAACTGTTCTAGAAGAGGTCCCAGACAAAACAGCAGGGAAATGCTCTGGTCTAATGCAGGGTTTGAGGCAGAGGCAGGAGTGGGACAGACCCAGGGGCTCCAAAATTTGTGCTGGAGAAAGAAAAAACAAAACAGAGACTATTTGAAGCAGGTCCTTTGAGTGTGAAGGTGGAAACCACAAGTAGAGAGACATTTTCCAGCTTTGGGGGAAAGGAGCAAAGAACCTGAAGGGCTTTGCTGGGCATTTTCCAACCAAGGGATGGCTCGAGGCTCTGCCCTGCAGCCACACCCAATTCCAGCCCCTCTCCCAATTCCTGCACAGCCTTCCCTGCAGCCACTCAGATCTCACCCATGCAGGGAGCAATCCTCAATCCCACCTCAAAATTCTTCTCACCAAGACAGCCTTGGCTGCCCAGCTCAAGTTTCACTTTCCCTTCTCAGTTTCACGCCCGAGCTCAGTGCCCAGAGCATCTCCACCATCTCTGGGTGCCACTGGGCCAAAATCTCTCAGCACCAACACTCCAGGCTCTCCTCCCCAAGGAATCCTGCATCATCCGACCCCTCTCCACCCAGGATATTCCCCAGGCTGCAAGGTTGGGCTGGAATAGGCAGATTAGCCAGCCGGACACTTTTTTTATTATCTTTAATTCGCTTTATCCCCTGCTAATTCCCCATTTTGCCGTGTGCCTGTCAGGAATCCAGGGCTCAGCAGCCCAGCAGAGCAGTCTGAGCACACCTCAGGCTGCAGAAACAGCACCCCAGTGGCCGGGGCTTGCTGAAGGAGCTGCCAAGCAACGCTGATCTGCTGTGATCTGCCTCAGGAGGCTCCATTTTCCAGCTCCAATTCCCCCCAAAACTCCCCCTGCAAGTCCTGCTCCCCCGTGGCATCATTATTATTCTACAGAAGCCACATCAGCCCTTTGGGAAAATCTCAAATCCTCAACTTGGGGAAGGATTTTCTCTGGAAAGCTTCAAAAATTGGGAGTATCAAAAGAGTTTGGGACCTGCTGAGTCCCCAAAGCAGCACAGCAGGAGGGGAGGATTTTGCCCACTGGGAATTCCCAAATTTCCAGCTCAGGATTTGCATTCCCAGCCATCCTTGCCAGCAGGGGAAGCAGCAGCATCAGCATTTCCCAAACCTTTGGGGGCAGGAGCAGCCACGGGGAATAATCCCAGGGAGGGAAAAAAAAAAGGTGGCAAAGGGAATTTCCCAGAAACAGGCAGAGCTCGTCCCCCTGATCCCTGTCACTGGTCACAACTAATTTAAAGCCCGAATTCCTCCTAAAAAAGGTTTAATTTGGAAAAAAAGAGCACTGGAGTTTGAGCTCCATGCAAAGTAATTTTTTTACCATGCCAGCCAAAACTGAAGCACCTAAAAATTACTTTTTCCCTTTTTTTTCCCCTGCTGAAAATCATTAACCCAGCTTGCCAAAGCTCAGGAATTGTTTTAGTCAACTCAAATTATATTCCTTACCACAAATTATATCAAGGGATAATGTTCAGCCTCCCCACTCCTCATATCAGGTGTAATTACGAGAGTAAAAGAATTAAATCAGGTATTTCCAACTTTTCACAAAAAGAAGGATAAAGCAGCCAAAATTCTTCAGTGTGGAGATCCTGGGAGGAAATCCAAAATCCTGAAAAAGTCTCTGCATCCATAGCTGGGGTGAGAATCATCAGAGTAACAAATAAATAATGAAAACCACCAAACCAACCAGAAAAGGGGACTAAAACCCTAAAATGAAACTATTTTTCCTACTTTAGGGATAAAACATTTCCTAAACAGCCCACACTTTTAATTAAAAAAATAAATTCACATTTTATTCAAAAATAAAATTATTTTTTTTTAAAAAAAAAAGCAGTATTTTTATGATTATTCATCATTCAGCAAAAGACCTGGAGAAATTACATAACCATGAGGAGGAAAAACATTTGACCAAGCCGAGTTTTTTTTTTGATCTAATCTAAAAATTCTGCCCTGGGCCATCATTGGAGTGATGCTGGGATTTTGGGGGTGGTTTTTTTCTTTAAGTTCTTCCTCTCTTCCCATAATTATATTAATTTTAATTTGTTTCCCCTTGTCATAAGCAGGAACACCCTGAAAACCAGGATTCCTTTTTAGCAGAAAACACCGAGACAAGATTCACTCCAGTTAAATGAAAACCCCAACAAGGACATCAAAACAGGGAAGTAATTAAAATTTACAGCTGCTGGATAAACACTCACTGGGTGCTGCTGATTTATTTTGCCTTCCTCAAATCCATTTCTGAATGATCTTCAACATCTGGCAGGCGGAGGAGGAGAAATGCTGCACATGAGGAGGGGTTTAAGGGTATTTTTTGGGGGGGGAAATTCACAACAAGGGAGGATTTATATTTTTATTTTCTAGTGTGAAGCTGAAGGAGAAACCTACCCCAAAATTCCTAAGTAACCTCTGTAATCCTGGGATGTCCCAGGATGGGAAAGGTTTTCTGACAGAAATACAAAATATCACTAGAAAATAAATTACTTCAGGATAAGCAGAAGTGTTTAATCCGAGGAAATGAACAACGGAATTTTAATTTCATAAATAAAAAAAGGATCTTTTGAACAGCATGTAAGAAAATAAACTGCACTGCTGGTGACACGGGGAGAAATAAGTTCTTTTCTTGTTCCCTAGCAGCTTAAAAGCTGTCAATTAGCAAATCCCTATGGAAATGTGCTCCAAGTTGACAAGCAGAGCTCCAAAACAGTGGCAACACCCCGGGAAAAAATGCAAAAATGCACCAAACCCCACAATATTTACAGAAAGCAGCAACACCAGGTAAATATTTTCATATGCTGTAAACTGTATAGGTTTAAAGCGTTCTCAGAGTTGCTTTTAATGTGATTATTTGCGTGGAGCAGGGCAGGGAAAAAAAGGCGCTGTGCAAATAAATTGCTTAAAAAAAAGGTGAAAAATGGGAGGTTCAGACAGCAGAGAGTCAGAGAGGAGCGTGCTGAATCAATAAATTGTGCTCTCAGAGGCAGAACTCGCTTGCCCTTTAGCAAAGGTTGGGATTTATTCACTGCCTGCTCCCGTGGTCACTTCCCAGAGCACTAAATCAAGGCTGGGATTTGTTAATCCCAGCTTTTTGCTGACAGAGCAGAGCTCAGCCCCAGCCAAAAGGCACCAGATGGGCACAGAGGGGGATCCTGAGCACAGCAAAGCCAGAGGGAACAGTTTGGTGCTCACTTGCAGTTTGTGTTTTGCTTGATTGGCTTTAAATTGTTGTTCTGGAGAGGAAGAAAAGGAGAGAAGGAGAAAATTTTCCCAGCACGTGGAGTTGGGTGGTAATTTACCCCCCCAGAGAAAAGCCCAGGAAAATAAAGAGATGCAACAGCGAAAAATATTTATGGTCAACAAAATCCAGTGCTGCTGAAAGCCACGCTGACCCCTGGGCATGGAGCTCGTCCCTCTTTGCCATCCTGGCACTGCCACTGCTTTAGGGGATTTTTCAGCCAAGGGATGAAGAGAGAAGAGCTGGGATCATGTCAGGCTGGTCTAAAAGTTCAGGTGGGGTCTAACAGCAATGCGCTTCAGGCAAGGCTAAAACTCCATGTCAGGCTGGCCTAAAACTCCATGTCAGGCTGGGCTAAAACCCCATGTCAGGCTGGGCTAAAACCCCATGTCAGGCTGGCCTAAAACCCCATGTCAGGCTGGCCTAAAACCCCATGTCAGGCTGGCCTAAAACCCCATGTCAGGCTGGGCTAAAACCCCATGTCAGGCTGGGCTAAAACCCCGTTTCAGGCTGGGCTAACAACCCCTCAGATGCAT
>VWYI01016893.1:51953-63035 GCA_013399455.1 Anthoscopus minutus | reverse complement strand
TGTCTGTCTGTCTGTCTGTCTGTCTGTATTTTTTTTATTAACCAGGAGTTTGTTTTCTTCAACATGGATCCAGATAGTTTAGGTTTTTCCAACCCCATCAGACTTTCAGGATGATTAGAAAGAGTGCAGCAAAACATGGTATTTGGTTTTCATCTCTAAATATTTGAAAAGCCTCCTAGTTCCTTTGTTATGAATGCTTGGATTAACCCCCGTAACAAAATACCGTGGCTTGCTTTACCTTCAGGTTTGTTTCTAATTGTGTGTTCTGCCTGCAGATTCCTATCTGTGTCCTTAGACTCACTTATGAAGAAAAAACTTTGATCTTAGATAACCTTTCTCCCAGAAACATCCTCTGTGGATATTTCAAAGTGTGCTTCTTCTTGAAAAATCTATGTTTTGAGATATAATTGAAGATCTGCAGGAATCAGCTTCTTCCTCTTGGGAAGGATGCACAGTGCTCTTTCGTTGTTTCCCAGCTCTTTCTTCCATTCTCTTACAGCATCTTCTGTCAGTTTTATTTTGAAGATTTCTCTGTGTGATCCTCTGTGATTTGTACATGGGGCATAAGATGTCAGTTTTCTTAATTATTGTGCTCAGTTTACTTTACATCATGAAGAATCTGTCTTCACATTTGATTTTCTAATTAAATTTAATATAGAAAATTCAGAACTGCTGTGAGTAACTATTTTATATTAATTTCACTGGATGAATTAGACCTGGTGATGAACCAGAGTTGTTTTGATTTGACAGTAGGTTAACACAAAGGAAATTCTGAACTGTTTGTATTGCTGCTGTTGGTAAAACTACTCTGCTAAATAAAAAAATGGTCTCATTTATTTAGTGTAAAATTAAGGGTTAAAGAAATCTGAATTATTATCATACATAGAATTTTTATTACAGGACATAGGCATCTCCAGTCTAACATCTATCTTTGTTGGATATTTTTTATAAAAGCAGCTGAAAATAACTCTAAGTGTAACTAATAAATCTGTTTCTAATCAGTAAAATTAAGCAAACTATTCTTCTTCTCTAGTGGCCAAAATTCATGCCAAGAAGTAATCCTTTCTTTATAAGAGGAGATATCAAATCCTCCCCAACTGTTTTCCTTCGAAAAAGAGCTGTGAGCAGCATCCTGCATCCCATAGATTATGAAAGATCTCAAGGTCTAACTTCTGAGAGCCTTTGGAGGAAATGCTTTATCTGTATTACTCTGTACCTACTCTGGATTGCTCTCTACTCTCTCATTCCGTTTCCTACATAAATTATCTCCTGTCGATTCGGGCGTATTTTCTATCATCTAATTAGGAAAATTTCCTCAAACATTTTCTCTCTTTCTTCTGGGAAACGCCATTACCACCTCTGGAAAGTGGGTTCTAGGTTCTCAAATGGTAATATTTCTGCTGCTAAAAGGCTTTCTCACATAGTTGTTCTGTAAATACTTTAGAAGCAATTTAGAACAACAAAGCTTTTTACGTCCCTCTGATCTTATTAATTTTTTAATAAAAGTAGAAGAAAGCATAACTGCTGTTTAATGTCAGGCAGGCAAACTGCCCTGACACTCTGCAGCCTGGGAAGTATCAACACTGCTATTCAAAAGACCTGGATTATGACTAGTCATTCCAGAGCTCAAAAATCACAGCAGCGATTCCTGGCACAAATATTTAATATTAAGGTTAAGTTTATGGTCAGGTTCTTTATTCACCTCTGACAAGAAGGAGAAAGATGACACATCAAAAAGATGCATGTATGTGATGCATAAAAAGCAGATGTCAGTGAAACTGTGCAGAAAAACATATTCTATGGTTGCTATGAAAATATAAAATATAAGCCAACTATCATTCCTGAAAAATTAAGGTATAATTATTTCTTGTGTGTGTTAAAATACAGCTCTTTTTGCATCACTGCATCAGTTCCCAAGATTATGTGTAAGTTTTTTTTATCATCAAAAAAAAGTACATGTGTTTAGATAAAAGTAAAATCAATGAACCCACAAGTCAGAATAAAGAAAAAGTTTTTATCTGTCTTTCCCCCTGCCCGTTCCTGTTCATATAGGACTTGGAAATTCAGTGATATTAAAAAATTAATAAATTGAAGTAGCATTATTGTTTACTAAGTAGCTGCCAAACAGAAAAATCCTGTCCTTTTTTTTTCCTAGCTGAGACTCATTACAGCTGCAGCAAATAAAATATCTCAGGGAATTTAAATTTTCCTTACTTCCGCCACGCACAGAAGAAATTTGATTCTTTTGCTGACTTTCTTATAATTATTCTGATAATGTATCAGCTCACTAAGTTACCTTCATGAATTTCAAGACTCTTCATTTTTCAGAGACAGGTAAAGAAAGCTTGTGGTGGATAGATACCTGCTAGTTGCTGAATGCTTTTTGGAAAATTAGAGAAGTTAACAGGGAGATTGTATTAGAGCTAGACAAGAACATACAGCTGTGAGGGTGTCAGTCTTAAATTAGGAAAAAGAAAAAAAAAAGAATAAAATAATATTCTTAATGAGATTAGGCATTGCACTAGGGCACTTTCAAAATCAGAATGTTCCTAATAAACTGAGTTATCCCAGCCATCAGTAATCTCTGGGAAGGGACTTCAATCCTCAGTTCCTTTTCTACTGATGATGGGTAAAGAACACCCTTTTGTAGCTGATTTCATCTGTCAGTTCAATCTTCTTCTCCTCCTTTGAAGTCAGAATTATCTAATTCCTCAGTTAAATCAAATGTCAGTTTCTGTTTTTATATTAAAAGAATTGCATAAGACACACTGAACATTCAGTGCTTCGGTGGAGTGTTTATCTTTTTGTCTCATTGATTTGCAGACAGTTTTCCCTTCAATGTTCCTTTTCTCTTTGAGATGCCTACTGTGATGCAGTGTTGGGGTTTTTTTCACAATGCCAAATAGCATCCCAGCAAGCTTTAAGATGTGCACTTTATTATAAGAGGAAAACGTCTCTCTGTCATGTACGTGATTCTGGATTGTTTTGTTTTCAGAAGGATAATGCAGCTTGGGGAATGGAGGTTGGATCAAATATATCCCATCAAAACCTGCAGGTTCCAGAGACAATGCCTTGGCTTTGGCTTTCAGGGTAAAACAGCCTGTTAATTGAATGCAAAAATGAAAGGACAAATAAAAAACCACATCTTCTAGGAGCTACAGATTGTGGAGCTGGATTTCAGCACTGAAGAGGCATTGTCAACAGAAATATCACTACACAACCCCTCAAACTGCACTTTATTCTGCTTTATATCACACAGTGAATACTCCCTCGTCCTCTAGAACTGTCTTTCCTTAGGTGCTTATCAATGGTATTCTGTGATTCAGAAATCACTGGATGAATCATCAACTTCACAAAGGCCTTTTTCATGTCACCCTAACTACAGGAGTACTTAATCCATAAACAAAACTATAATCCTTGGTTTCACAGTTTCCTGATCTAACAACTGAACCTACCCCCCTGAGTCAGGGTGCTAATGAGAAAATTGAATTGAAGCCTCAGTGTTACTGAATTAAAATATTATTTCAGACATGTAAAGAAAATGGTATTTCTCCATCTCTTTGGACAGAAAAGGTGTTACAGTAATCCAAAAGTAACTTTGCTCAGACTTGTGGTTCACAGTAGGATGGGCTCAGGGGTGTGTTTGGGACCTAGAGGAGTTTGAACAGACTATCCCAAACAGCCTTCCAGTTGTAAAGGAATGTGGTGGGTTGACCTTACCTGGACACCAGGTGCCTGCCAAAGTTATTTTATCACCCTCCCTCTTCATCTGTGAAGAGATACTGGGGTGTTTTAATTTCTAAATCATAAGAAACAAAACTAGATCATCCACCTGGTATTGGATAAAAAACTTCCTGAGGCTGGGATTATATTTTGGTTAGGTCCAGCTACAAATGTTCCTATGTTCCAAATGTTCCAAGAAGGATCTGTCAGTCTCTTGATTCTTACATCCTCATTTTAAGGTGGTGACTTTATCAAAGTCCGGTATTCAAATCCATCAAGTTAGTGATAGTCAGCAGATAATGTGATTGGATATTGGCATGGTATAAAGGTAGATGGAAGAACTTGACAGGCTGAAGGAGTCAGCTAGAGAAGCTGTGGATACTCCATTTCTGGAAGTTTTGAAAGCCAGGTTGGATGGGGCTCTGAAAAAACCTGGTCTGGTGGAAGGTGTCCCTGCCCAAGGCAGGAGCTTTGGAACTGGGTGATTTTTAAGGTCCCTTCTAACTCAAACCATTCCATGACTCTATGATGCTTTAGAAATCCATGTACTAGACATTATGCTAGGAGATACATAGATAAGTTCCCTTTCTCTTTCTTAAAGTCTAAAAATATTCTTCGTGAAAGATGCAATTGATGAAAGTGAAGTAATATTTTTTTAACAGATGTAACAAGTCCCCAATTTATAGCTTCAACTAAGAGTCCTGCAGAGAAGGTGTCTTGATCTGAATTAATTCTAAAATTAATAATGGAATATACTGAAGTGGCTTGTCCACTGAGAAACGAAACAGTACTTTACCATTAAAACCTACAACATGTTCACTACACTTCTAGACCCCTGCTGCTAATTTTTTTTGTACATTTAGACCAAGGAAATGTTAGAAAATGGTTAGAAAAAAGCACAGGATATATCTCAAGAGAATGCAGGTACTTTGGTGGAAGTCCATAGAACTGTGACCTGTAGCATAAGAACTGCATTGTTACTTTAATGGATAATTATGTAGACATCTTTCTATATGGATAATACCCTTGTTTTCAATAGGTTTGTGGAAGATGTTTTTCCCAGAAAAGCTTATCTGACACCCATCGTACTAAGTTGAAAAATTACTATTGATCTGGCTGAGGATGAGATCAGCCCCACACTGGGAAAAATGACACACATATATATAGAATAGTTGATGTAGAAAAGTAATTACTTCTTGCTTTATAATTAGTTATAGGTTTAGCGATTAATCACCAAAAATTAACAGTGGTTTTTAGAATTCCATCTTACATTTCAAAGTGATTTCTTCATTTTTCTATATTTATCACTCAGTATCATTCTTCCTTTTTTTAATGAAATGAAATAATTTTACAAAATTTTATTGCTCCTTTAGGTACTTTAAAGATTTAATATATAACATTAAGAGTTAAAAGGAATTGTAATCTTAATTTTAGAAAAAGATATTATACCCTACTGGGAGTAAGAGGATAATATATATCTTCTATGTGCATAAAGATGTGCTTTACCCAAATATAAAATGTTGCAAAGATGACCAAAGGAAGCAACTGGCATGACTCAGAATGCCTGAGGAGTATTGGTTAGTCTAAAGCCAGCTCTATCTCTGTATCTCCCTGGAAAACAGCAAGCTTCAAGTGCAATAAACATTACCGTATTGATGGAAAATTTACTTGTTGAATAAGCATTTGTTGTGGAGGTAATCATTTCTAAAGGACATAATCTTCCTGTGTCTGGCCTTCAAAAATGGAATAAAATTAATTACTGGAGGCAAAATTCACCATAAAAGAATATGTTGAAGTATAAATAATAATTGAATGCATATGATTTAGCTTTTTTTTTTGCAGGGTGCCTCCTAAATTGAGCACAATTTATGCAGTATGTTAGTCCTGGAAGAGAAAAGAGAAAGCCTGTGTAACAAGAGCTGGATGTCTTCATATCTGAGGGGTTTCTCATTCTGGTAGACTTCAGTGGGCATATGGGGAACAGGGTTTTCTGCCTTCTGAGCAGATAGGGAGCAGATTGTGCTGATGGCAGCGTTATCTGCCTCATCATCTCCCATATGAGCTGTGACCCAGCACCACCAGCACCATGTTCCAACAGCCAGCCAAGACACAGGGAGGTTGGGAAGGTCTTTATTGTGCCTGCTCATCATCCATGGGAGTGACTTTTAAATCTCTGCTCTGATTAAGCTGACTGCTACACAGGTCACTTGATCTGCCCAGAACCAATCACAACAGCTTCATAACAGAAAAAACATAAAGCATGGAAATATTCAAAGAATTGTGTGCTCAAAACCATTCCAAGTTTTGCCTAAAACTGAAACTCTCCTTAGGAAACTGGCAAGTTTTATGTGATATATTTATGCACATTATTGATTTTTATCCAGAGGAAAAGAAAACTGATTTGATGTCAATGATGACCCACTGAAATCCAGCTGAAAGAGAAGCAGAACATCTTGTAGAGATGAAGTCTTTCTTGGCTGGATTCTATTAGCAGCAAGCTGACTTACAGGAAGCTTTGACACACAGTCTAATCAGATTAACCTGGAGGAGAGATGAGTCCTGAAATGATAACACTGACAAATTGCAGGTGTGTGCTGATGAAAGCCATGCACACTTGCTCTTTGCTGATCTTTCTGCTCAATATGGTACATGACAATGAAGATCAAAACCAGAGACAAAACCAGACAAATCACAGATTGTGGAGGTATGAAAAGGTATTGTACCTTGCAGCATCTTCTCTTTGTCAACACATCCATCTCTTGAGGTGTTTGAGATACCTTGAGATATCTATTTTCACTTCAGGTAAGCTGCCAAGTGTATGTGAAACAAATAGTGCAGTCATGTCCATCTGGATAGCAAGAAACATATTTTGGAAGTAATTTCTTTAAAAAAATCCCACAAGCAACAAACTGCAAGAAATCCATGGAATGATTACCTCATCTTCTTGCAGGGTTTCTCCTGACTGTGTGCTAGAATTAAATCTGCTCAGTGGATCAGATAGGTGCTCTGCATACTGAAATGGTAGCAAGTACTGGACAGACCTTGTTTTAATCGGCAGGCTGTACATTTTGTGATGTATGCAAGCAAGAACTCTGTTGTACAAATCTTTCAGCAAACAACTCCTGGAGGCTCTGTCTGTGCCAGTAAGTAACACATGACCAATTGCTGCACCAGAGGGCAAGTGACATGACACAGCTTGCACCCCCACAGCCTTTTTCTCTCCTAAAATGGGATTGTCTTGTCTGTGCTGCCTACAAAGATCCTGAATACACCCCGAAGGCTCTGCTGCCCGAGTCAAGGTCACGTCTGCTCCACTGCTGCTTGCTCAAGGTCAGTGCTGGCACGTGGCTCCTCAGCCTGGGTTCAAGGTTGTGTGAAAGGGATGTGCCCCCCCTTCCCACGCCAAATTCTGCCCCTGTCCTGCTCAACTGCCTCACCCTGAGCTCTTCTTCATCCCCATGGGCTTGTCTGAGCCACACTGAGCTCATGGCTGGCCCTGGGTACTCGCTCTCCTGTCCTGATTGTCTGCTGGCTGCCCTTCCCCTATGAAGCAGCTGGTGTGGCACTGGTGTGGTGAAAATATAGCCCTTATTTACACATTCAAAACCTGTGGTTTTCTTAGTTTTGCTTTGCAACTGCACAAAAAAACCCCCAACAAACCTAACTAGAATTTATTTTCCATAATATCTCATAAAAATAATGCCAGCAGGTAATTTTCTTAGCAACACACTATTAAAATAAATATCAGATTTCAGTATAGATTTTACGGTTTTCCTGTTTGAAAATAATATGAAAAATGTCCTCAATTTATTCTGCATATGGAAATTAGGTTGAATACAAGATTGAACTTTCTCCTTTACTAACTATGTAAAATATAAGCCACAATTTTCTTGTGAACTTTCTAGCTGATATCAATAATATTGCTTCAAGATGATGAAACTGAAGATAAAGAGGCTTTATATATAGCTTTTATATGTAAACATTTTTACATGTAACATATAACTTTTCCATTTTCAATAAATAGTTTCTATTGTAAGGAAGGAAACAGTTGTATCCAAAGTCATGTTATATCCAGAAAAGTTAAGTTATATCCCTGGGTTTTTAATATGTTTTTTAATTTTCCAGGGATACTTCTACTGAAGACCCAAAAGGGTGTCTTTGTTTATTTACACCATTTAAAAATTCAACAACAAATTAGAAGAAAATATCATTCCTGATAACATCTCTGGATGGGACAGGGGTCAGAGGACTAGCCTGCAGTAAAAAGGACTGATGTGTCATTGTTAGTAAAATGGCTGCAAAGGAACAATGAATTTTTTAGTATGCCAAATGTAAAACCATATCTTTAAGGATAAAAAATGTACCATATCTAGAGGATGGAAACTCTGCAAAAAATTAGCATTTTTGATAAATAGTGAGTTGAACTCAACTCAAGCTCTGAGTACAATATCATTAATTAGAAGAATTCTGAAAGAGATATCAAGTTGTATGAAAACTATCTTGAAAAACTATCTAAGCTTTTGTCTGTTTGTTTGTTTGTTTGGGATTTTTTTGTTTGTTTGTCTTTGGCTCTGAAGTAATTCTTCAGGAATAATTTTTTATTTCTCATTGATTTCAATTAAAAAAAAAAGGCAGTAGCCTGAGGATATTAAAAAAAAATCTAAGACAATGATTATAGAAGTGGAAAACTTATCTTAAAATGAAAGAACCAAAGAATATAATTTACATATTTTATGAAAGAGAAGTTAAATGGCAATTTTATTAAACAATTGATTCAGACATGGTCATATAAAATGTACTTTCTATGCTCTCTTCGAGGATTTAAGTAAAGCTGTTGGCACAAATTTATATTATTATATGAGCAATTCAAAAAAGTGCCAAGAACCTTCTTGGCCATGGGAATCTCAGCTGCCAATGCTATTTGTAACCCGTCCCTAACAAGGTTTTGGTCCTGTCCATGTAGCATCCTCTTGAGTGATCCCCAGGCACAGCCCAGGCATCAGCCTGGACTAAGGAATGTTCTCAAATGACACTTTGGAGGCATCCAAGCTGCTGTGGAGGGTGAGAGTTTAAAATATGCTGCAGTATCTACTCCATTCCAGTTGGCCTTGAAGCCAAAGAACAGTTTCAATGATTCATAAATTACTAATGAACAAGTTTGCATTGTCAAGGCCTTAGACATGAAATGTCTCCAGATGAGCTCTCTGTGTTTGACACTTTCCTGTTTTTACCATATCATTATTCAGGCTGACATATCTAGAGACCAATTAAAAACTGACATCAGATAGTAAATTGTTTAAGTACCGGAGTTAGTACCAGAATTAGTCATTTTACATCATAAATATTTTACATACTATCTCCAAAATTGAAGGTGAAGCATTTCATGCTCAAGGCATTTTAGAGACATGGGCAACGTAGAATCTCAGAATACATTTGATTTATATTGAATTATACTTTTTATTATAAAAATACCTCTTACAAAGTGGTCCAAAGGTTCTTCACATTATTCTCTGGATCAGAGTAAAGAGCCAACAGTGGCAAAAGAGAAATATGGCCTCTCTTTTCTGGTCTTTGCAAAGATACAAAAACAAGTATACTTTACAAGTTTTTCAGACATTGAATACAGAGTGGAAAAATGAGACTGGCTCATGTCTGCTCTAATTTTTGATTGAACACAGGAAATACTGCTGCTCCCCTGCCATGAATCTGATAGCTTTAAGATACCACTGTTAATATGGGTAAATGTAGTTATACTAGAATTCGGCCTAAATAGTCAAATTAGATGAACACTGCATTCTTAGCATGTCTATGATGCCCAGCATTGCAAACTGCAACATTGTAGCTCATTTCTTGATTTAATTAAAAACTCATCTGCCCTTAGGAACACTGACTCCATTTAACTTCACCATATTTTGCATGATACAGTAACAGAATTGCAGCCACCTGGAAAACGTTTTAAAAAAAAAATTAGCTTTTAGTACTGGCCACTAAAAGTATGGCATTTTTAAAAATAAAAGATAACTTTTGATTTATGGAAAAAATGTTTTAAAATTATTTTACTTATTAAGACCATCAGTTTTTAGATAGGAGCTCCTCTTTTCCCAAATAACATGCTGGAATAATTGTCCCTTAATTTGTGACTTCCTAAAAGAAGAATGGTAAGATAACAGTTATTTAACAGTATGAAACCAGATTTTTCAGCTACAATGCTTAAACAGGCCATGTTTAATATGCAGTATTGAAGTTGTTGTGTAAAAGCTGTGGAAAAAAGCACAGTTGTTCACTGATTCCTGAGCTGCTCTCTGCATGCCAGACAGATATGTGGTGACATAGGGCATTGCTGCAAAAAAAATGAAAAGAGTTTCAAAGAATGATTATGACAGGCAATTTTAGAAGAAACAACATTTCTCTAGCATTAGACTGACATGATATCATTCTTTATTCTGTTTGAACAGAAAAAGTGATAGTATCTGTTCATTACTTTGCCAGACTTGATTTATCTGGGCTTTTATCTCTTAAGGGATTATAATG
This sequence comes from Anthoscopus minutus, assembly GCA_013399455.1. Taxonomy (NCBI): domain Eukaryota; kingdom Metazoa; phylum Chordata; class Aves; order Passeriformes; family Paridae; genus Anthoscopus; species Anthoscopus minutus. The sequence continues at coordinate 52,781 of VWYI01016893.1, read as the reverse complement.
ATGGCTAATACTAATATATAGTAAAATACGTATGTTTACACTGCGCAAGTAAAATTGATCATCAAAATACATGCTGATATTTCACCAACATGTGAAATATGCAAACAATGCTTTTGAAATTTGTGACATTTGGAAAAAAAAAAGTTTCACTACTTGCAGAAATGTCAAAATTTGCTGTTCTCCTATGAGTTTGTGGTTGGCTTTAATAAACATTTCATAGCAACCTGTATTTGTAATGGAAAGCTTTTCATGAAATAAATCCTTAATTACTTAGTTAAAATACTTAAATTTTTCTATCTACAACTCAGTGCTCACTCAACCATCCTTCGATATTTTTATAGTGCACTTTCCAAAGATCAAAGATATTGAAATGCTTAAACAAGAAGCAAACACAAAGGATGAATGCTGGCAAAATGAGTATTGCAACGCACATACTCAGTCTTATTAGTGCAAAGAAATCCATTTCTCTCAATGAAAACAATAACAGAATAGGCTCTGAAAAAGCTAACAGCGGTCTCTCTCAGGAGATAAATCACCATCAGGACGACACAGAGGCACTGCTCTCCCTCCACAGCCTCCCCATCCCACAGGCCCTGGAAAGAAAGGCAAAGCCTGCCTTCAGCACCAAAACTTTTGCTCTTCCTCATGCCCCCTGCGCTTCTGGTACCTCCGGCAGGGCACGGCAGGGCAGGGCAGGGCATGACAGGACAGGACAGGACAGGGCAGGACAGGACAGGGCAGGACAGGGCAGGACAGGACAGGGCAGGGCAGGACAGGACAGGGCAGGTCAGGACAGGACAGGACAGGGCAGGGCAGGACAGGGCAGGA
>VWYI01016893.1:0-51322 GCA_013399455.1 Anthoscopus minutus | reverse complement strand
AGGGCAGGGCAGGGCAGGGCAGGGCAGGGCAGGACAGGGCAGGACAGGACAGGGCAGGGCAGGGCAGGACAGGACAGGACAGGGCAGGAGGGGCCTGGGCTGAAACTGTGGCCATGCTCGAGGGGGAAGCCTGAGGGAGGGAATGGAGCGGGGCCAGGCCGCTGCCTCTGCTCTGGGAGCTGCCTGAGCATGAGGGCACCTGAGCAGCCTCGGGAAAGGACAAGGAGGGGCCCATTAAACCAGCCCTGAGCAAAATGGAGAGAGTTAAATCTGCTTGCTCTGTTCCCATCGTTTCACCCATCAGCATGTGTGTTGCATCAATTCAGGCTCCTGAGGCCCCATTCTCATTTGCAAGAAGGGCACTTCACATGGCTCTGCTAATACAAAGAGGCATTAAAATGGGAGTAATTTATATTTACATTATTTTTATGGCTCTGTTGCTATTAGAAGGGTGTAAAGTGGCATTAAGAGAAACCATTATCAGGCTACTTAGGGTTTTTACTTCCAGGGACTACAATGCAGAGCCTAAATTACTAAGGACGTGTAAGTGAGGACATCTAAGAATGGCATCTGTGTGATAAGGTGCATATGGGAAAGGCCAGGAAAAAGTACTAGTTCAAACCTACTAGACTCACTCATAAACTCCTGGGATGCAAGATCTGCTGGAGTAATGCTATTGAGTTATCTGGAAGCTGTTAACCTTTTTCACAAGGCTATATTGAATAAAATGTTGCTATCATCAGAAAGCTGTTTGCCAGTCTCCGTGCTGTAAATAAATTTGAGATAAATATATTGCCTACTGGAAGTATATTCATTTTATCAGAACACCACAGAAATAGCAGAAAAGTTGTCAAGGATGTATAATAGACACAAATTTATGAACTAAGTGCCTGAATATTCTTCCTGCTGATCTGGGATGTACAGATGGAATAACATTGGAAATTCCTAACCTCCTTTTATGTGTAACTTCTGAATACTTGTACAAATCCAGGATGTTTCTGTAAGCTATTTATATCTAAAAAACTAACACATTGATAAAAGTGACCTAACTGTGCACTTTGGTTTTCTACAAATAATATTGCAGGATTAAGAATGAATTTCTAGCTCTCAACCAGTACTAAAATCTGTGAACTCTTCTGTTATTTCTTTATTTTGTTCTCACAGAAAGTAAAGAACAAAACTTTTTATGAACACAAATCACTTTTACCTGTGATTTGTCGTGTTTGGTGACATGAAAAAGCATTACTAAAACAGAATTAAGCAATGAACGTAAACGAGAATCCACTTGTTCCTGCAGCTTGTTTGTATCCTTTCTTTCAGTAACTCTGCTCTTTATTTTCTCTTGGGCCAAATTTTTCCTTGCTTGTAGGTGGTGTTTCTCCACTCTGTTTTGGTCACTTTACAATCTATTGTGTCTTTATTTTTGTCTTTTGTCCTTCCAGCTTCAACATCACCCATATAATTAAGAAAGAAAGAAATAGGGGGAAAATAAACAAACTAATTAAAAATGGTAAAAGTAGCAAGAGGTACACGAGAGCTCATTGTTCATGGTTTGGTTGAACAAAAATCTCCAAACCAGTACACACAAAATCCTCTTCTGAAATCCTAAGAATAGCTGGACTCGGATATAGCTACATGAGCAGCCATCAAGTACAAATTAATCTCCTCTTTCATAAAAAAGGCATCATCAACTTTTAACTATATTGGTCCATGGCTCATACCTGTAATTTGTGAACAGTAATTAAACCACGTGAACAAATAACCTCCTCAAGTCTGTTCAATAGCTAAAACTTAATACATTCCAAGACAGACTTTCTACAGGGGAAAATGGTAAAACCAAATAATTTATTATCACTTGCTCATTCACATCTGATAGATACCACCAACAAACCCAAGCACCTACAAAAGAGTAACTGAGAAAGAAATGACATTTTCAAAGATGTTTCTAATGATGTACGTACAGTTTTCAGTTGTATGGAGGTTTGTATTCAAACCACTTTCACAAACCATTCCTATAACAAAAGAAGACTGCTGGGGGGCTGTGAAAAGAACAAGCCAGGCTCTCCTGGTGCTAGAACTGTGAAAATATGACTCCTCATGACTCCCTTCCAGAAGGGACATCCACTGGTTCCTGTGCATTTTGCAGCATGGATTTTGTGCTGCAGCCTAGTGACTGCTGTCTGTGGGACTATTGTTCGTGGCTCACCAGTGGCAGCCTGAGACCCCTATTCTTTCCTCAGAAAGAAGATAACGATGCTGTGGTCCTAAATGCAATTAGGCTTTGGACTTCCTCAGATTCTCTAATGCTGCTGAAAGGAGAAAACTCCCTTAAGACTTTAACAGGGGACAAATCCTCTGAACCTTGAACCTCTAGCTGCCAGGATTATGAGCCATAAGTAAAGACACAGAGAATGCTGCTGTTGTTCAGGTAGGAACAACTTCATGATGAATTCTTTAATTTTAAACTATTGCAAGAGGTGCTGTTCATCTCTTGTAAATATCTGTCACATTGGAAACTCTTGATGTAAGAAAACAGTTACAACAAAAACTGTCCCAGCTTGGCTGAGCAATTAATAAACTTGCTGTACCTTTTTTGCTTTCAATTGTTATCCTCCAGGGGATTCTTGGACTATACCACTATTCTCAGATTAAAAATTTAGGACAATAAAGAACTTCAAGTAAAGTTTATTTGCCTCTTGGGAGCAAGTAGCCAGAGATTGCTGTGTCCATCAACACTCCGCTCACATCAGTAGACAGCTGAATGCTCCTAAAGTAGCAGAAATTGCATTAGCTTTGTTCATATCAATGTTTCTTGCAGCTTCACAGTCCAAGGCCAACAGCGAGGACTCACTTGAGCATTCATCATCCCTAGTGGTTCTTACAGTATATAATCTCAACTTCAGCAGAGAGATCTTTCATTTGAAACTGCAGGAACTGGTAAATGCACAGCACAGTGCCTGCTGCTATTGGTTCAGGCTGATGAACATATGATGTGATGATGAACATCCATTGCCTGACAGTCACCTCAAACTCAAATCCTTCAGACTCATCACTGCAAATAAAGTGTCTGAAATTAAGGCCTGCTGAAATAAAAAGTCTTTCCATGCTTCAATTTGGGAAATTTGTAATGAGAATGTGAGAAATATAAAAAGTTCTTAGGAGCTGTAATTTAGGACAATGTGTAACTTGCATGTTTTAAGTAGATATGAAAATATTTTCTGGAAAAGTGCAGAAATGAGTATTTGCTTCATGTTTTTCTGAGAAACATTTTTTTTAAAACATAACCCTGTCTATACCTGGAATTTCATATTTTGTCCTCTAAACTTACCTATATACAAGTGAATGTATATAATTTAACTTATAATTTACTTTGTTCAGAAAAAAAGTTAAAAACTAAACTTAAATACCCAGCAGTTGTGATGGTTTGTTTTACATACTAAATGAATAGGAAGCCACTCTTTTTCACTGCTCGTCCCCACCCCCAATGTGTTTGTATTATGCCATTTTAGTGGAGTAAATGGAGTAGAGCAAGAGCCTGGCAAAGATCAGAGCCAGCATAATGTAAACAATGTGTTTAAGAATAGGGAAAGGATCTCAACTCTTCGACAGTTTTGAGAGAAGGTATTTTGCAGTGCCTGGTGAAATTATGTACCAAGGCACTAGTACAGGAAAGTAGATTGTGAGCTTCCTTGATAACCTGAATAAATAAGGGAAAAACCAGTAAAGGAAGAATTGAAGCTTTTTTCTTTATAGAAATTAAAAATGTTTGGGTTTTTTTTTTTTAATTGTTTTTTTAAATACAACTAAGAACCAAATATTTTATTTCATGTTGGTATTATTTAATATTCTTAATTTTTCTCCCACACATTTTTTTTTGAGAAGGTGAACATAAAATTGCAGATGGTTTGGCACCTTAAAAGCTTTCCATTTTCAATGAATCTTTAACTGATGCAGAAATGTGTGCCCACCTCATGTGATGATAGTTTCCAATTGTACTTTGCTCACTAGATTAAGCCAAGCAGACCTTTTATTGAGTATCAGGTTTTTTGTAAAATCATTTATTTGAAGTGTGGTGATTTGGCTTTGCAGTAGGTACCCAAAATTTGGCAGGTAATGGTCATTGAGTCAAAGAGATTTTTTTCTATCTCTAAGAAAATTCCTTTCCATTTGGCTGGGGTATAAACCTCTGAAAATCAGAATTAACATGTGCTCAGTAGAGTATCATCAGGGGCTGATAAGATCTTTTTGAGCATTGTATCCTCACTGAAGCTGCTCCAGTACCCAAGGCTTAGGTACGGGACAGATTCAGAGAAAATACTGACAAACTCCACTAGGTTTCCTATGTAGTTTGTGCACAGATAAATATTCAGAAAGGGCATTTTATCCCTCTAGCTGTTGTCCAAACATCCTCTTAGTTAAGAAAATTGCCTTCTGCTAGTCTTATAATTACAATTAAGGAGTTGGGAAGATCCATCCTAGTGCTGCCCTATTTCACTGATAAAGTTGAAACATGATGGAGTCATCCATGACGAAGGCAGGAAGAGGAGCAGGATTCTGATATGTCAGGACTTCTCCAAGCAATTCCACTGCCTTTCTGCATAAAAATTTTGGATCTCTGACCTTGCCTGTGTTGACTCTAACTATGAATGTGACTCACTTCCCAACAATGTAATGGATTTGCAAAGCAGGGGCAAGTGAAGGCTGCATCATTGTGTTTAATCCTGATATTTGTTACACAATCTATTTTAGACTCTTCTGCTTCTTTATTTAAATAATTTGTAAAATAGGATTTCTTTATCTGCAATTTCTGTGATGGTGGTAAGGTAACATATACCCACATAAAACAATAATGCAAATTTCAGCCTGGCAATGATAATCAACTGAATATGTTCAATTCAGTAAGAAATATAAATTTTATATCCTTCTCTGTTAAAAACAATGGATTTTAGTGACTTAGTATTTTGTTTGTTATTCCTTAAAAATAGAATAATTGTATTAAAATGAACAAATCAAAAAAGACAAAAAAGCATATTAGAGATAGACTTTCTAGCATATAATTTCCTATAAACAGCATTTCTGCCCCCCAACTCTATAGTTCTGTTTAAAATGACATCTAGTTCTCCAGACACGTTTCTCTGGATACATTTGAGCTACAGAGCTTCTGAAGAGTTCCTCAGTCACAGACTTTCCAGGTTTATGAACACTGACATTTAAGACAAGCTCCTTGCTCTGGATAATTAGGCCTCCTTCGCAGGAATTCAAACACCTGGCTCACTTCTCTCTCTGGACCATGAATTGCCCTTCTGTCCTTTGCAAATTTATTCTCCTTCTTGTAACATTTAAAGTACCTTAAATTTGTATTCTTGGGGATGGATTCTCATGTGGTGAAATAAAGCCTCATTGATGGATTGCTGGTAGCTACTTCTGTATCCAGCAGAATTAATCTGGTTGAAAATGTTATTTTTCCATTCTCTTGCTTGACTCACATTTTCAGAGGAATTCAGAGTGTGTTTCATGCACTTGCTGCTCATCTGAAGACAAGTCCATGTTTTGAAATTTCAGCTAATTCACTTACAATGTGTTCCTCTTTTAAAACCTGCTAATGTATGAGAGCATTGGTGGTGTATAGTTTTGTAGAGAGATACTGTGGGTCTGAGCAAGTTATCTTGTCACTGGGACCAGGTTTAAAAGTACCAAATATCTGTTTGTGGGGAGGAAAAATTCTGTCAGAAGGTAAAAAGACAGAGATGCTCTGGAAGACAGGAGGAGGCTCTGCTGGCAGTGCTAAAGATGAATGGTATAATGTGCTCTAATGAATATCAAAAAGCGAAGCTACACTTGGCTCATGCTCAATTTAAAATATTCCAGTAAAATAATTATTTTAACCAAAGGCATGTCAAGAACCATGTTATTTCTCTGACAGTGACTGAAAAAGAAAATCTCTGGGAAAAAGGCCAAAAATAAGTGAATGCTTGTTCTTTATAGTAGGTTATTTGAACATTTACTCTGGAAATTTGTAAATTGGGTACTGTATTTGGAGGGCAGCAGTAATTCCTACATTTCCTATTCTAGTAAACTTTATCATACCACATTATTTCCAGGTTGTGCCTTTTCAACACTTACTTGTTTAACACTTATTTTGCAAGGAAATACTACTGAACTGCTTCTGGGGTTTTTCCTTTTTAAGACTTTTCCTGTTAGAGTTAGAAACTACATTTAGCTCAGGGTATAGTCTTGTTTTTATTTCCTCTATATGACCCCTGTAAACAACAGTCAAGCCATCAGTACATTATTTTCTGTTTCTTCAAATAATTAACTGAGACATAGCTTTTATAAGACTATGAACTAGTTTCAAGTTAGTATGGTAACATGTCCTTAAAAATATTTATAGTTGCTGTTTAAGCAAATACCTTGAAAAATTAAAAAAGTTCCTGCTTTCTCTGGAGATGTCCTTGTACCTTCTGTAAATATAAAACCCCCTGCCTACTAGGTTTACAAAGAGCATAAAGGAAATGTCTGGTTCTCTTTTTTTTCTCTCTTCTTTATTTGAAACTGGTGTTTGAATCAAAATCCACTTAAGGCAGCAAATATCATTATCACACTGTGCAACAATACAAAGACCTTAGTACTATAATTGAGATTAACTTTCAATCACTACAATTTGTGAATCAGCAATTTCGAGACGCTTCACTAGTTTTTCCCTGTGGAAGCAATCTACCCCCTGCTCACAAAATGACGCTTTTCTTTGGGAATATGGAAGATAGTGGAGTGGTTCTTTAAAAAACTGTTGAGACAGAACATTAAAAGCCAAATATAAATGAATGGATACCTGAGATAAATGTGATCCTTACCCTTGAGGCTTCATAACCAATGTCTTTTTTCTGATTTCAGATTACAAGGCAAAATATGTATCTAAAGCACTTTATACTTAGACAAAAGAATATTTTTAGTAAAGTAGGAATTCTTGATAATGGAGGATCAGAAAATCAGGTGTAAATTGCTATGCCTTCTATTGGCCTAATTGAATTTTAGCAGGTTAATAGTAAAGTCTAAGGATTTTAGTACTGATTTCAAAGCAAGTATAGCTACAACCTAGTGTGAGGGGACAGATTAAAAACGGGCAGATAAAATAGATACATAATCTACTTTTTTACATAAAGAAGCATTTAGACAGAGTTTAATTTCAGGCCTAAAACTGGCTCAGAGTTTTTAGTGCTGAGCTAGATGGAACTTAAACCTGCTCCTGAAAAGAGATGCTTGCCCCTCTGAATGCTGCAAAAGGTCTCACCTTGTCAGAATAGACATCACATGTTTAGATATCTAGAAGTTTAGTCTCTCTAGAAGATGTAGTGTCCAAACTAAATTTTTTTCTTTCTAGGCAGTGATCTAATCAACAGTTTCTATTTTGTTTCATGTCTGCACAAGAGAGAGGAGGAGGATGCTTTCCATTCTTATATGCTAAGTCATTTCAGTTAGTAGAAAAAAAGATTTATTAGCTCAAAAGACATGGAATAAAAAATAATGAAGATCCTTTATGATGGTGAGAGGTGAAGATCTGGACTTAAATATATTATTTTATTTTTCAGTGTGGTCCATACCTTGAATATATTCTAAATACTAAGAATATATAGACAGGAGCTGGGAATGCTACCACTTCCTCCTCCCATGTAATGATGGGAAAAGGAGTAAATGCATAATTTTTATACAAATTTATTATAACCTTATATTGCAGCAATTGATTTATGGGCATAAATCGAAGACCAGCTTCTTCTTATAGCTTGAAATGTGATACTTGTAGCTCAGATATGGTTGATGAGGAATAGAGATGATGGCATAAAACTGCATTTTTATTTTTTCTTTTGTTTCTTTCTAGAGTCAATTAAATAGTTTTCTTAATAACTGTTTAAATTTCAAGACAAAACCACAAAAATTACAAATAAATCAGCTTACATAAATTCCATTTAATTTATAGAATATAAATTAGATTACATAAATTTCATTGACTAAATTACATTAAAAAATTGGATTACAAAAATGTCACTTTATGAAATAAATTTCACTTAAAGTATCACCTGTGAAATAATCTGAATCAATAACATCTCAAACTACTTTTTAAAAATCAGAAAATTATTAACTCTTATAATAGTACTTAAAGAGAATGTAGACAGCCAAAAAAGATATCCTGACACATAAAATCATGAAAACATAATTTTGAGGTTTGTAAACAAAATAATGGGTTGCCAAATTGTAATTAATGCTTGACAGAATGGTTTGAAGTTTTCCACCATGGTGAGGTCTGATTCATACGAGAATATGTATAATCTAGTATTTGATTTTTCTGACATTCGACTTGATACCCTGTGATGTGAAGTTTCATCAGTTTACATATATATACATAGGGAATTGATTAACACTTGACAGATATCATGATGTAGCAGTTGAGCAGGATATACAGAATCCAATCAAGTAGGGTTCACAGACATCAGAGCTTGTTTGATATGTGATATTTTTGTCAGTGATCCAGATAATGCTACACAATCCCACTGGTGATGGTCAGAGAAAATAAAGAACCGTGGGATAGGAATTAGATAGTATGAAGCTGGGGAAATCTGAGTTACTTGGATAGAGGACCAAATATAAAGAAACACCCATAATTTAGCCAAATGTACCTAGCACAGTTAATCTAAGAGGATGGGAGAGTGTTCTGGGAGCTCCAATAGTTCACTGGTGGATAGGTGGCTAATCCTGGATAATTGCCTCACTGTGAGCTCCCAACAATCCTTAATAGTACAGCTGACCACATGAAAGGCATTGCTGTACGAGACAATGGCTCACAATTGTTTCTTGCCTAGAGAGTGAAAACATGCATTTTTCTAAGAGTCATTATCTGATTCATCTTTGAGAAGAAACCTATGTTTTCCACATGTTTATAGTTGTTGACACGCCCATACGTGTGTTCTGAACACTTCTACTTTTAAGTGAGGTAGTTTTAATTTGAAGTTTGACTATAATTAGCTTCTCAGAATGTGTAAATAAAGGACAGTCAATAAAACTTGGTCTCCTGTGGTTCTCCAAATGGTTCCAGTTATACTGATGTTGTTTTAAGCAGACAATCATAGCAGACACAGAAAAGGCATGGATTCCACTGTATTTTACCAAGGAGTTTATGGGAATCTTTTGAATATTCAGGTTCAGGTTCCTGGATAATATAGGCAGCCATGATATGTAAAGTAATTCAGGTACCTTCCTTAAAAAAACCACTATGAAATTCCTGTATTCACAAGAAAAACCAAACATCACAAATTAACAAATATTCCTTCATTGCAAGATTTGCTTAACTGTGTGAAGTTTTATCTGCATAACTACAAACTTTTACACTGGCCCATCTAGTTAAGTCCTTGGTTTTTTCAAGCTTAATTACATCCAGTCTTGCCAAAGCTTGCATTTATTATCTATTTTGAAAAATTGGTCATGACAATTGCTAGTTTTTTCTGAGACACCAAGCGTCCCTTCCTTCATTGTCTATTCTCCTGATTGCAGAAATGATTGCTTTCAATACAGAATAAAGGTTTAGTTGATTAAGTATGGGCTGTTTTTTGACATACTCCTACTGAGAGAGACCTTGTACCAGAGAGGTTTTATGAATTCCAAGCATTATTTCCATAACATAATGCTAAGATAAAGGGTATCAGATGTAAATAATTAACTCCATTAAGTAGGGAAAATATCTGTATGATGCCCTGCTTTTAAACAGTGGTAAAGATGCAGAACAAGCAAAACATACAAATCTTGAGTGACTTTTTAAAATCCCCTTCCTTAGCTTTTCTGGTCATCATCAACAGAAATTTAATTGCGTACTTAATGTATTGAAAGGGCTGGTTGTTTTTATTTCTACTTTTTTTTTTTTACTTAGGTTTTCTGCATAATTTCTTTTTAAAAGCATGTAGGATTTTCAGCATCAGGATACACCTCTGTTTGGGCGGGCAAAAGCACCTGTACTTATACAGAGTCAGCTGGTGTCAACAAGCCCCACAGGTAGCTGGAAATTAGGGATTAATTTAACTGGTGTTTAAAAGAATGTCAACACATGCAAGTAATTTCTGTATTTGTGATCCTCTAATTTTTGCACCCATATAATTGCATTCTGTGGGTTATCTTGTTAACATCCTTCTTTCCCTGACTTTACTGTTTGTTCTGGGTGACTTTTTTCATCACAACACTCTTTAAACATCCCTCTGTAATGAGTCTGTACATCCAGCTGCAATCAATCTTCTGTTAGATATTCACAGACAGAGGAACCTTGATGCTATAGGCTGACAAATAAATCCCCTTTTCCACTGAATGTAGAACACTCAAAGGAAAAAAACCTGAAACAGTAATGGTGCAAACACTAATTCCTACCGATTTCTAAGATGTCTAATTCCCTTTAATTTGTTTGGCTCAAATGATTGCTTCCCCATGTGTCTTAAAAGGACTGTTCTATCAGGTAGTATTGACTGGAGTAGTTGTGCGTCTAACTAGGTTATTTACAGAAAGTGCTCTTTAACATGATTATTGTTAAGAGGCAAATATAGATTGGGATTTGTGTGTGTGTTGTGAGTATCTTAGATATCTGTTTTGGAAGCTGAGCTTGGTCCATGAGAATTTGCAGACAGATCAGCTGGCTAAGATATCCCTCTAGATGGGAAGAGATGATGTCTGTGTATTGCTTTAACCATTAAGGGGGTTTCATATAATCAGCACACTTTTAGCAGCAATAATTTTTAGGTGCTGTATTTTATTATAGATGAAGACTAAATCCTGGTCTATCTGTCATAATGTTCAAACTTGAGAAGTAGGGGGAGAAGAAACATGTCTGTTCTGTGGATAAAAAACATGATTGGAAAAAGTTCTCTTCAAATTAAATTATGAAAGACTAACAGGTCTTCCAACACATGTGAATGCTTACATTCTGAAAGAAAAACCTTTAAGAGACAAGACAGAGAAATATTTTAGCTGATTGTATTTAAAAGGTATTCTTGATATGGTCCATGAGTTGATTACATGATTCTATGGTTTGTGCAAGTACTTTTGCAATGAAGAGAAGTTGGAAAGCATGGAAAGGTTTAGACTTCTTTGAAACCACACCTGTTAGTGTTCAGCTTCTGCCATGTGCAGATAAGAGCAGTTAAATATCAGAGATAAGTAACATTGATAGGGGTAATATTCAAATTGTAATACAAGTCAAATTATTGATTAGTTGTTTTAATGAAGGATGAACAATCTGAGAAAGAGTTGGTTACATTCACACATAATCTGCTATAGTTTAGTGCAGGAATTGTTGTTTGCTGTCCATCAGCTCCCTTTCAATGCACATTGCAGCTGTTGTACTGTGTATTTAACTTTTTGATAAGTCTTTGTCTTATGAGGAAAACATAATTTTTCATGGCTCCAAAGCAGGATCTTCCTTACCCTCTCACTTGCTGTAATTGCATCCCCTTCCTAGCCTTCGGTGGCAGATTGCTTAGGTGGAAGCCAGCCTGGCACAGGTGGCAGCTTGGACTTTTATCAAAAAGGGAAGAAGAACCATTGATCTGCTCATATCTGATTCATTAGGTGACTTTTTTTTAACAAAGCTGGTAAATTCATGCCCATTTGTGTGGACCTTTGCCAAAACAAGCTTACACTTTTGTAAACTTGGCAAATTCTGTCTTCTCTAAACATGCTTGACATTCTTCAAACTGTCACACCCCTAACTGGTGGTAAGAGAGAATTCAGTTGTGCTGAGATACTAAATATGCACATACAAAACCATTTTCATCAAAAACTTTGAACCAGAACATTTTCACCAAAAAAGGTTCAGGAAATATTTTTATTGATAGATGACATATATTCAATATAAAATTTTTCTATGAGAATTTTTAACATGATTTTGGTTTTGAAACATATTTTTAAAATCATTCATAGAATTTATTGCATCTTCATGTAGAAATTTTATTGCAGAATTCCACGGTAATCAGAAAACTATATTCCTGACCACAAAGCAGACTAAGTTTTCTTTATGCACCCTTAAAATAAAGGGTCTCCACACGGTCCTCAGGTCTGTCCTATACTCTTTTCAAAGGCAGAGCTATGTGAGATAAGCTAGATATTATTGCAAAGGCCTGTCTCATGTTGAGTGTGACAAGCCAGTAGTTGTTTTCTCAAAAATGAAGATGTTTTTTAACTTTTAATTTCTGAGTAATCAGTAGATTCAAAGAAGGACTGTCTGGAAAAAGAAGCACATTGTTGACAAAGCTGCCCAATGGATTCTTTTGTAAAAAAAGAATGCTGCATGATTTTTGAGGGGCAGCTTAGCAAGGACCCTGAAAAGAACAGAGCTGAAAACTCTGAGAAAATTTAAGGGAAGAAAAAAGAAGATTGAGGTTATGACCTCTAATAAAATAGTGTTGGGATCTTTGTGGACATGAATGAAGGATATAGAAATTATCTGAGAAGATAGGCATGTTTTCCATCTATGAACCTTCCTAGAATTCCAGTTCAGAGCTCTGCTGCTATGAGAACATAGACCACAAAACTGAACCATTGTTTAGACACAATATAGTATGAAGAAATGCTGAAAAGTTCAGGAAAACAGAACAAGATGCCAGCTATACTGAAGTAATTTTTTGCTGTTTGAGGAGGGAAGGTAAAAAAAATCTTTATATGCATTTGAAGCTCAACAGTGATATCAGGAAAAAAGAGTGGGATACCTCCAGAAATTGAAAGTCAAGCTTTTCCTTACACCAAAGTATGAACCTGGAACTCACAAACCAGCAGAAAGTATCTCAAAAAGAGAATGTTTCTTTTTTTGGTTGGTGCACTAATCTAAGCAATAGGAAGAAGGAATTAAAACATATGAGGTACTGACATTAGAACGAAAAGCACTGATCAGCAAGAAAATGAAGTAGCCAATTTGTTTCATGTTGGATGAATAAAACCCCTCACAGTCTCTTAAGGCTAATTATGATAATAACACAAGGCCACAAGCTTATGTTTTTAAATTATATTGCATCTGCTTTTTATTGGACACACAACAATAAGGTTCACTTTGAAGCCGTCTCTGAAGGTGAAGGTTTTATTCCTTATATGTTTCAATTTTGTATTGTTATAGAAACATCATATTAATAATCAAATGAGTGATTTTACTTCCTCTCCTCCCTTCTGATCAAGGACCCACAAACCCATGCCTATGTGAAGTTGCTATAGTTTTTTATATTTATCATATCCTTATTTCACTGACTCAGGCAAGTGTGTATATTTTTCACCTGTCAGTTTGCTACCATAAGTCAGTGCTAAAGTGACATCAAGATGTTATAAAATCATTTGGCTTTCATGTTCTACAATTTAAAGCTGTAAATGAATAGAGTAAATCACATTATCTCCTTAAAAATACTTACACTAATACGTTCTTAAAATCCAACCCAAACTCTTATGCTAACAGAGAGGTGCATGAGCACCTAATATTTTGCCTGCATCAGCAAATTTAAACATGAATTTTGTAGCTTCTATCCTCTAAATGTATATTCTTCTCACTTTGCAATGTGCATTTCTCTCTGTCTAAAATAGAACAAAAATGGAGGAAAAAAACTTGCCATGATTAGAGTTCAGTGGTCATCATACATCCTTAACATCTTTTTCCTTCTTTTGATAATAGTGTCGAGCCTTTACAAAAAAACCTTAGTTCATTATTGCCCGCTTTTGCCCAGTTATGGCAGAACCTTCATTTGCTTCACATAAGTAGTTTATTATTGCTTTTAATTTACAAATAACATGTCCTGTTGTTTAGGCATGCTGCATTTTGCCCCCATTATTTTTAAAAGTCTCTGTGGCCTATACACTTGGACGAATCTACTTCATGCTTTGAAAAAGCATCTGTTATGTATAGTTTGTTTACTGAATATGGCAAGTGGAGTAGTTATCAGATTCTAGAAGATAATCCACCTGAGAAACATTTCTGTATTGGGGGATTTTCTGTATTTTAGTTTGGAACAACATTCCATTGTTATTGATATTCTTTCCCAGATGTGGTAAAAATTTGTAAAACCTGAGGTGTGTGTGCAGTGTATCAACTGCATGGTAACCATGACAATGATTTGGTTCACAACAGAAATCACAAATACTGAAATTAACTAAACAGTTCTTAAATTGCCAATTAAATAGCTAATGAGCAAGTGTAAATGAGTCAGGTATTCAGTCTTTGCTCCTGAGCTCTCCATTGTTCGTGTTTTGCATTTGCGCACTGGATCAATCTGATGCTTCTGGAAAGGGGAGTGAGATGGTAGGAAAGAAAAATCTGAAGTGGAGCAAAAGAGGGAAATCTGTTTTGTGAGTCATCTTCCTTAACAAAGAAAGTATCAGAGTCAAGAATGACATGTACAACAACTTGTTGTGCATGTGAAGTCAATGACAGGTGCAGGACAGGGTAATTTATAACACTGTTCAATGTGAATTCCAAACATTAATAATTTAATAGGATATTTTCAGCAAAAACTTTTAATTGCCCAGTCCATTTCATCAGGGCATCATTAAAATAGGCATTTTTCAGTGTTGAAGACTAAAACCAAGTTCTAAAAAGCTTGTCTTCTGTCACATTAGAAATGGACGGTATCTAACCCCTTCAAATCAACAAGGACTGAAAGTCAAGGCCACTTATGACCAGAAGGTGTCAGAACAGTAGATAAAAGTATCCACTTCCTAAGTGCTACTGAATTATTTCTATTTGGTGTCACAAAGATACTGGATTTTAGCTTGAATTCCAGAGGATAAAAAGACTCCGAGTTCTTTTTGTGTTCTTTAACAGCGCATCGTGAGGAGCTGACAAAATTCACTGTGCAGCAGTGTGTGATGTAACTCCCCTGCACCTTAGAGAGGGTTCTACATTTCTCAGTTTGTTTGGCTTCACTGAAGCCAAATTTCCCTTTAAAACATGCTATAACTTGGCAGCAACCCTGTGAGCTGAAATTTAAAAGGGCCTTTAGTAGCACATTACAAAGCAGTAATGAGAGATGGGATGTTAATCAGAATCATTAGGGCTCATAATTTTCTTAGAAGTTTAACTTCCCCTGCATACCCCCTCCAAACTTATGAGGTTTTCTTTTGGGCACCTTCAGTTTCTTTGTGATGTTAGAAGTCACTGTAATGTCGTTTTTGTGTGGTTATCTGAAACTGTTCGTACTGGAGTCCATATTTTGTTCCTTCACCAAGACTCTAGAACATAAGCAGTTCCCTTTCTGACAGGCAAGCCAATGCTCTCCATTTCTTGAAAGTGTAGTCTTTCCTTCCTGACTTCCTTATTTATCCTCACACTCCTTCTGTTCCATAGTGCTTTTTCTGTCTTTCCATGTTTCATCTTTCTTTTTTTTTTTTTCTCTTTCCCCAAATGGCTTGTTATAAAACATATGCAGTCAGTGATTTATGGTCTAATGTGAGGAATTATCTTACTGAACTCTTCCACCTTCACCTTCACCTTCAACTCTGATTTCATGAAGGTGTCCTCACCAAGTATTCTCTTATAAGAAATGACAGTTTTGTTGAGTCTTTGAGAACAAACAAGTAATTCCTTTTCATGTGGCATGCATTTCAATCAGTAAGATTGTTACTCAGTTACTTTAGGTTATGACCAATGAATTGCAAACAAAATAAACCCCAAGGAATTTGCATAATATCAAGGATCAGACAGATCTTCCAGGGGTGAAAATGCAATTCCACAAAATTCTGGTGTTGATGAATGTGAACCCTTGGCAATACAATGCATGTGGACAAATTTTATATGTTTTAAGCTGTTTGTGAAGCTTACCATTGTTACATGTGCAGCAAAGTGAACCCTGAAGTAAGGACACTGAGCCCATATTTAATCCCTATTTTTTTAAGGTGCTCATATGGTGTTTTTTGGTGCGTTTCTTTCTTCATGTGGATCTTCAAGTTGCTCCTGAGTTACAGTACAAATGCTAATGATGCAGGATTTAATGTAGAAGTTTTAAAGGGAAAAATATGTAAACATTACTGAATATTTTGAGATAGACCACATAGGAAAACCTTTGCATGTTACATGGGGAGGTAGATAAGGTGAAGGAATAAACATTGGTTCTATTATACTGTATTAAAAATAAAAAAAGATAAATGAAGAGGGCTTTCTTTCCTTTTTTTTTTTAAGAGGTTGCCATTGATCTTTTGAAATACGTCATATTTGAAGATCAAATGCCACATCTGCTTTTGGATGCAAGATTACTTGAAAAATCTACAAAGCATGTTCTGGCCATCATTACATTTATCCTTGACTTTTGTACTGTTAAGATGTTAAAAAGAAATTAATTCCTATATTGCATGCAGTCTTCAAAGATACATATTTTCAATAAATATCAATATAAAAATTTTTATGTTGTCTGTTAAGTGGATTCAGATTAATTCTTTCCTTTCACTGCTTTGTGAAAAGCCTAGTCACTGAAAGGAGACACGTAATTTCTGGAAATAAGGAGCAGAGTCTGTATCACTCCTTTGCCAGGTGGTAGAGCAGCTTGCTGCAGCAGTTAAAAGTCGGAGCCATATGGCTCTGATCCACTGCAACTGCTACAATGGAATGAAAAGTCTGGAAAACAGAAAAAGATGAATGAAGGAGTGAAGAAGTAGTCACTTACTTTGACGAATGTGACAAGGGCTGCCCTGAAAAACAAAATAGTCTCAATCTGTAGAGTTTGATAAGTATTGACTTTGAAAAGAATAAACACACAATTTCTTCCAACTCCAGAAAGACATTTGGGTACATGGACTGCTATGCCTGTGTGACTTCTCATCAAAACTGATGGATATATAAGCTTAGAGGTTTACATGGCCAGTCTTGGAGAACAGGGAAGAACCCAGCATGGAGTGCATGGAGACTGTGGTTGGAGTCTGTCCTTGGCAGATATAATCACGGATAAGAGAACTAATGAACAAGCTAATCAACTTGTACATGCCTGATGGACAGAAATCAGAAGAATTATGCTGACCACACCAAATAAAAGTCTATCCCAAATTCAGCATATATATTTGAATTTCAGAGATGGATGTAGTTTAATATTAGTATCTTCCTTCCCACTTCCCCAAAGAATTTACAGTTAATGATTAACAGAGGAATATTTCTGTGCCATCTTGCATCATTAGAGAAGTTTTTTGAAAGTCTTGGCAAGTAGCTTAAGAGTATTTTGCTTCCTGGATTTATATTATGAAGGAGATAATCTCCTTGACAAAATGGAAAGTAAGGCTAAAATATTATAGGAAGAAAACTCCAAAAATTGTCAAACATGCAGCCTGGTGAGATGGGCAATTTGTCCCTGTGTTGAAATGAACAGAACTAGATGTCCTGGATTCCCAAGGAAAACCAAAGAGCTTTCAAAATCATTCCTTCTATAAGAATAAGTAAGATTTCAAATTTAAAATTGGTCAGATCAGAGTAAAAAGGGTTTATACACTCCTCTCCTTCTACCCATTGTGTTTTCCTGTGGGTCCTGGACCTCATTTAATCCTTCAATGTTGTTATTTTCTGCATCGTTGGAAATTCCCCAGAGTCCATGAGTCCTCCTGAAGGCCAGTCCTTCCTGCCTAGCACTGCTGGTGTTGGGCTCCTCACCATGATCTTCTTATCAGGTTCTGCCTTTGTCCACTGACTCTCGAGTTCTCCAAATCACAACCTACTCAAAACCCCCTAAAATTCCTATAAATGACTTTGTTTGCTATCAAAAATTGTGATTGCTGTCAAAATTTTTTTCTTCAGAACTCACATACATGGAAATAAATTACGCAGCACAGACTGTGGAAGGTCTTGGTATTGCAGAGGTATTGAAAAAAAAAAGGCTCGTGGCTATGTTTGAAGCAACTGGCAAATCTTTTAAGTGAAAATATTCACTGCTGTTGCCTTAAAAATTTACAGGAATAGGGATTTTTGACCTTATAGAAAAATATTTTTCAAAGACCTGGCAACAGTATCAAACATTCAAAGTTCCTAGTTAATAAAGCATCAGTCTCTATTGGATTTTATCATAATTCCACAGTCATACCAAATTTGTAATTTTACATCAATGAAGTTCCCCAACTCCTGAAGAATTCTCCCTCTCCACAAGAAAATAAAGCAATGAAAAACAATATTAAGAAGCGTATAGAATGAAATAGTTATAGGGTAAAAAAAGACCAGCATTCCCTATGTTGTACTCCTACGTGGTAGATTTTTAGAGCTTTAGTCTAGAATTTCGAATAAATAATTTTATAAAAAAGTTCAGAATTACAGTGATTATGATTTTTAAAAGGTTATCATCTTGCTAGCATTCTCTCATTCATGCATCTTTTATTTGACAATTTTAACTACATTTGTGGTTTATCCTTTGTTCAAAGCATATACTGGATTTTGTAGGCTAAGATTGTAGTCGTTTTAATAAAAGAAAAAATTCAGGCAAACCTCTTCTATCCAATTGTAAAAATTCTGATTCAACAGCTTCCTCACTTTTGGTTTGCTATTTGCACGATGTGATTGCAAGAAAAAAGTGAGGTTTTCTGCCACAAAACCACCACAATCAATTTTTTTCAACAATGCCTTATGGGGGCAACATGAGAAAATTTGGATTTTTTAGGTAAAAAGGTGATGGAAAGGAAATGCAATAGCATGTCAATTATGTAATCATAATATTGACCCTGCTGAAAATTTCAGATGCAGGATTAATTTTTGCTCAAATAAGAACTTGATTAAAATTCAAAGGCCTGCTTTTTTCAGAAAAAATAGCCACTGGAAAGTGTTTTGTTAAACAGTTTACTCAAGATCCAAAAGCTGGGGAATATCTAAGCCTCTGACTTTGCTACTGTTTATCTCCACAGACTGATCACTTATCAAAAAGTTTGCAATAAATACTCCAGTTCTATCAAATCTGGTAATATATTAAAATTATTCATGGTGCCCAAGTAGATAAAATAATTTTTTTATTAATACTTCTTTTTTAAAAATATTTTAGGCTGCTTGCATGTCCAGAATTAACATGTAATAATGCAAATTTTACATTTATATTTTCTATTATGTACCAAAAACTTTCCTGGTTTTGTCTGTGTTACAAGAGCCAAATTTCTGAGTGTCTGTACAAAGATTAAATGAGAAAGTGTGCCTTTAGATGGCCTTAATGTGCTTTGCCTTAGCCACATTTATCTTGATACTGCAATTATTATGCAATGCTTAATCCTTTTAGTGCAGTGCAACAATTCAGGAGCCAAATGAAAGGGAAGTGGGATGTGTTATCCTGTTGCTATTGTTAGAGAAATAACATTTTCTTCAATTGTTACAGAGATGATTATTGTTGAAATAAATGACCTGTGCCTAATGTTTTACTATTCAGCATAGCATAAACTGATGGAATGTGAAGGGCACCACAATGACATTAGTGTGTTACCCAAAATATAATTTGAGAGTAACTTCATCCACTTCATATTTCATTGAAAAACATTTTATGGAATATAAGAAAAGGAATATTTGCCTCACATTTGGATTTATACAAGTATTTTCTCTTTATCCTGAGGTCAGCTGCCTGTCTAAATAAATGTACTTTTATAAAGCAAGGTGGCAGCAAGAAACTTCTGACAGAAAAAACTGGTCTAGTATGCTCATTTTTCATGTGAGCAGCAAAAAGATGAGATGCAAACAGAGACCACACTCTGTCTTGGTTCCTTTTTTCTGCACATTGTTTGTACCCATCCTTAAACATAGCACTTGTTAGTCTCAGTTAGTATTAAAATCACCAGATTTTCTGAAACTCATCAGTGTTTTGTACTGAAGCAGTTTAGCTCAGGTGTTGAAGAAAACCTCATGGTTCATGTTACTTTCAATATCTCTTTCATCCTCTGAAAGATTTAAATCAAGTGCGTCTAGGGATGCATTTGTAGAGGGGAGATTGAATCATCTTCTATGTCCATTTAATGTGAGTAGTCTCTTTCTAAATAAAGTAATTTTTATCTCTCCTGGTCTTGCCAGAAACAGCAGCCTTTGATGGTGTCATTTACTTTTGCAAGAATGTAGATTTTCTTTTAACTATGGACATCAGCCTAGAGGAACTACTTTCCTTGATATATTTGCCTTTTAAAAAAGTAGTGTAGAGGCAAAAACTATCTAGGAAACATCCTGAGAATAAGATCTCTCTGCTTGTGACTGCTAGAGGGGAACTAAGCAGCTTCTAAAATAAAAATCAATAGAAAACTGTCGGGCACTGGCAACTTATTTACAGGAAAAAAATTGTCTTTCATAATTTCTTTAGACTTGCTTTATACAGGTGGATTTTTGCTTTAATCCATTTTAGGAAACTAAATCTCCTATAAGAATTTTGGGGGTTTTTATCTTCAAACGTCTTCAATACAGGTACAAGTTTTTACACATATCAAGGATTTTCTAAATATCCAGTTTTCTAATGATATTTAAATCTTTCAGGTTTTGGCTTAGGTTTGGGTGGTTTTTTTGTGTTTTTGAGCTTAGCACATGAAACTTATGTTTAAAAAGTGCCTTTTCCACTTTGTCTGTTCTATAATTGACCTCCTTAAACTGTTTTGTAATGTTTTGCTCTTACCTGAAACTGATGCATCTGGGATCTCGAGACCTAGAGGTCTAATAGCTCTTAGATGATTCTGAAAATCTCATAAATTATAAAACCTTGTCTAGACTAGGATTACTGTTACAAATGTGTTTGTTGGCTAATTCTGATGAGTCCTTTCATATCAGTCCAGATAAGGTGTCTGTGTCCTTGGTAATATTTTCCTGCATTTTTTGTGAATGCAGTGGGTTTGATCTTTCTTTTGTGTTTATATTAGTGAATGTGTATGCATCTACTTATATGAAAGTCAGTATATGCCAATTCTAGTCATTCACATGTATTACTTATTTTGCACAAATGTGTAAACTAAGTGCAAGGGAGTGAGTAATTAAATCCCTTGTGTGTGTGTGTGTATGTGTAGAACATAATTATCTGATCTCTGAATAAAAGACCAATAGAATAGGCATTTTGAGGGAAATTTGGCACTCCAATCCTTCTTTAATAGAAAAGAAACTGTGATTAGAAGAGGAAAAGATTTCAGAATGTTTGGAAATTTTCTATAAGTAGAAATGGTAATATTGCATAAATATAAATGAAAATATTACATAGGTAGAAAATGTAATATTACCAGAATCATTTTGATGAAGCACAATATGGAATTAACTAGGAGTCTTACTATTAGTAATACTGAAAAAGTTTATTTCAAGGGCACAAAAAGAATAATCTTGCTGTTATGAGAGGAATAGCTATATTTCCAAAATCCTGATAGGGGACTTGGATTCCTAAAGAATTCTCAAATTTCAGATCAGCTTGAGAAAGAAAGAATGGAAGACAGGAAGAAGAGAGAGCTGATGAATGTCTAGGCAGTAGTCTCTGTACCTTAACACATAGACACAAGATTACTCAATGCTGCAAGAGCCTTTTATGCTGTACTTTTACAAATAAGCATAAGAATGTTTTAACACTGCCAATTGTGCCGTGAAATAATTTCTTATCTGGGAAGAGCTGGTGGGCATGCGAGAACCTGGCTGTCATGCCTTTATTTCCACTGTCTTTTCATATAGAATATAGCTGTTATTGTTGTTTATTATTATTATTATTATTAATAATAATAATAATAACAATAATAATAATAATTTATTGATAATCCCAGACCACTGAGACCCTCAGTGGATATGTTTCACACCCCACTGAGGCTGCCTTGGCAGAGCAGAGCTTTGTGCTGTCCTGGTTACCGTGCCCCAAAGTGCACAGTCCAGGGCAGGGAGCCATCCAGCCCTGCCAGCTTTGTGCCACTGGAGGAAATATCAAACTGCTACAAAAAAGGTCTGGCACAAAGCAAGGAATTTGTCTCTAGGGGACATCAGGGTCCATTCATTATTACCTGTAGTTTTAAGCAAAAAAGTTTTCAATAGATCTTCTAAAATGGCTGAATATACTATTTTGTTTATCCTGACTAAGGAGTACACTTTAACGCTGATATGTGCAGAGGTGAAAAGCAGACTAATACAACAAAAGAAATTTAGTTAAAAACTGATTTGGAATTTAAAAGTATAAAGCCTTCCACTGTCCTTTCTTTTCTTTATGTATTTTGTAGTCAAAGAGAAGTTGCCAGGGAACACACTCTGCCAGGACCCTACATGAATCCACTCTGACTTGTTTGGGAGCAAACACAAAACCTTCAATCAGGCCTTGCTGCTGCAAGTGCTGTCACTCACTTCAACCTGCAAATTTCAAGTAATTTTTCTCCTCTTTCACCATCAAATATGTTAATTAAAATAAAAAAAATAAAGTCTCTAACAAAAGCTTGCTTGAAGTAAAGCTCTTATGTTTAAATAGTGGAAAGTCAGACTGAAAGCCAGCATCTGTTTCAGCTGTTACTTTTATATGGAAGGTGTCTGGTTACTGCTGGGATAGTGACATTAGGAAGTTTTATTTGATGTTTGTGTTCTTTTTGAGCCATTCTTTTCTGCTTACTACATTTGTTTATGTAGAAACTCAAAATATGAGTTCTGAAATTATCCTCTACAGCTATACGCAAAAAATCAGATTTTCAAAAGACTTATATAGGAGTTTTATATCTGTGGTTTTTTTCTGATAAATGACATTTAATTTGTGTTAGTGCTGGGTGATAACATAATGAGGATATTGACATAGGGTATAATACTCCAATGACCAAATTTCTTTCTGAATTTTGTCATTAATAAACAGCTTGATTTCCAGTCCTTGGAGTTAGGACATTCTTGCAAAGAAAATCTCATATTTTTTGCATGTGTCTAACAATACTAGCTCCACCACAGTGTCAGAGAAGCTTTTCAGTGCTCTACAAATAGGCAGAGTTGACAAAAGAAAAAATAAAGTTAGGTCATCCTGGAAATGGACTAATCTGCTATCAGTTTATTTTTGACACAGATCTTTTAAAAAGTACTTCAGTTTCTCTCTGTTGGATACCTGTCAGAAAATAAAGGAAGGTATTATAAAACAAATCTCTCGAGATGAGATGAATTTTTCCAGCTTTTTGAATAAGCTGTAATCCTATAATTCTACCCTTACTGGTATTATGATTTTAATAATGCAAAATATTCACAATATATCACAGTTGATTTCTTGGAATTTGATAAAGAATGATGATTTCAGATGAATAATTCTATCACAAGGAACATCTCAGGCTGTTGTAAGATTAACCCAGGAAACAGTGGCAAGTTCTATCCAGCTGGCATTGGCTCCCTATGTCCCAGAATGTGCTCACCACTCTTTGCATGAACCCTTGCAGAGGCCATTGATGATCTTCAGGAGGGTATTAATCAAAGAGGTTCAGAAGGTTTAGGGTTATTCCTGCTATGCAGGTCATGGTATGTGAACCTTTTGTGCTTCAAGATTCAATTTGATCAGTTTCCCTGAGATTCATTTAATAATAATACTCTCTTTGAATGGCTGTACAATCTCTTCCAGAAAAGCTTGGAGCTACAAACTAACCCAAATTAATTTAATCAAAGAATGTCCCTACCCTGCCTATGGCTGAACTCTTCAACAAGGAAGAGAGCTGAGAACTGGGAAGCAGGCTGCACACTGGATGAGATGAACCTGATGGGATTAAGAAGGATTTCATTACCAGAAGCTTTTTAGCTTGTCCTTGCTGAAGTGGTAGCTGATTATAGAGCAAAGATCAATGAAGTTTTGAATATTGCCAAAGAGGAACACCATGCCACCACAGATAGTTGCCTGAGTACTCAGTGTTATCTGAGAGGTTTTGGAGCAGGCTGGGAGCAGCTATTGCTCTGCAGACACAACCTGAAACTGGAAGCTGTGCCTGGCTTCCAGCGGCAGGAATTGGGTGTACACCGTTTCCTCCCCTTCCCTGCCCTTTTCCTATCCTCTCCCAGACAGATATCAACTGCAAAGAAACCCTGGGGTGCAAGAAGAGGTCATCCACATCAAGGTGCCAAGATGGGAAGCCTCAGCCCATGCCTCACCAAGTCTGTATTTTAGGAGCAGCTGATAAACTTTGTGAAGGTACCATGACTAATTAAGCCTGTGTTCTGATGGAGCACGAATAAAAAGTATTTGCTGGTTAAGCTTGGCTTTTCCTACTTGAATGCTACATGTACCTAAAAAAGTTGTAAAAAAGGAAACATCTTGACAAAAAAGGCAAGTTCTGTAGGCAATGACCATAAACAGATGTTTACTTTTTTGCTTTCTTTGTTTGTTTAAATATACTGTATCTTCCTACTGCTGCCACAACCAATTATAATTTTTTTCTTTAAATATTCCTCACTTATTCATATGCATTTATTTTTCATTCAATGTTCATGCTTTCTTAGTACTTGCATAGTCTGAAATGCCCGCCTTTGTGCAAGAATGTAACTGAAAATTGGAACATTGATGCATTTTTATATCTAATTGAAAATAAATACAAAAAGCTGCCGGTTTTGCTATGTCTTTTGCCTGATGAAAGGTCATTCTTAATCTTTTTAATAGTTAATGGAATGCACTATTGTGATTATACTGAAATCTGAATGCTTTTGGAAAGTTTGAAAACTAAACAATTGTGTGCAAGATAACAGAGAAAAATAATTTCCTTTGAAGAATGACCTTTCAAAAGTGACTAGTCTCTATCTTTGCAGTGATGCCAACACGTCAGCTTCACATTGTGTACAAACCTCCCCGTCTCTGCCATATGCAAATATCCTCACTAAAACTGCAAAACAATGTTACATATCGTAATATTTATTTTTCACAAATGTTCATCAGATAATAGCTTTTAAGCATCTTTGAATACAGAGCACTGTAGGGGCTGTCAGCTTAGCCAGTTGATTTTGTTTACAAAATGTCAGCATTTCCTTTTTTCTGAAAAGGACAGATGATAGTGTCTCCTCAAGAAGGGAACCTCAGGCCAAATCTCAACTTGCATAAGCAGTGACCTCTATTGTCTTACAGCAATAGCAATAACAAAAGGTAGTTGTCACATACCTGGGAACATAAAAAAAGGTACAAAAACGTCAAGATGAATAAGATTATACTATATCCATTATTATTTTCTAATAAAATATTGTGCTTTATTTATCCATGCAGTTTCTTCAGAAATCCTCAAATTCAATTTTGATACAATGGTAAGTCAGAATAAAACTGGGGATATGCAGCCTTAAGGCCTTTCTTTTAGATGAATGGTTTATGGTCACTAAAGCTTACAGTTAGCAGTGAGAGAGAAAAATACTTAGGAAAATATTCATAAATCCTCTTAAGATTAATCAGATTCTTCCTTTGCTTTTTATAGAGAATTTTTACAAGGTACTACATAAATTTTATTTTCAGCACACAACCTGTTTCTCAGAGCTACTTGCATATGAGAAGAGATAATAGGAAAAAAATCATAGTTTCCTGTTGAGAAATGCATTTATGTACCTATTGAGTAAAACAGTTAAAACCAGATGCTGCTACTGGACTATTTATGTCATTGGAAAGTATGTTCAAATTGTTGACAGGAATTACATGGCAAGGTCCAATAAATTTATGCCACATTCTGACTATATTTTTGTATTTCTAGCTTTCATTTTCTATTTTACCCTAGAGATAGTATATTTTCTGTTGTCAATCACAGAGCTGTTCATAAAAATCTCTGCATTTTGGATTCGTGTACTCATGAAGTGTCACCTAAATAGAAGCAATGTAGCCACAGAGGAAGAAAATTGCATATTGAGCCATTGAAACACGAGCATTGGCAAGGTCTGTGTGCTAAAATTATTTCATTAATTAAAAAATGCATGAATGCACTCGCTGCATCAAAATAGCTCTGTACTGTGAGTAATGTTTTGTATATTGCTTGACATTAGGTGGTCATGGTGTTACAGACTGAACATGCCTTCTGGAACCAGACTGGTTTGTGATTCCATTTAGATTTACATGTAGAGGAATCAGTTTATATTACTGATATTTTATCCAATTACAAGGCATCAGGTGAGTTTTGGGATTGGTTTTGACCTTAATTATGACATATAATAACCTATAACTATTTTATTTGATGTATTATGATAGTACAGAACAGTGGATTTGTTCATCTCAACAACATCTCTTCAGTATTTGAAATCCTTCCTAAGATTTTGAAGTATAAGCCAAAGAATTCTGTATCACATTCCTCATCCCTTTTATACTACTTAGTAATAAAGTAATAGAAGAATCCAGCTGCATGCTTTCTTGTTTGAGAAGATTATCTATTTTTCTGGGTTGCTTTTGTACACCAGCTCTTTTTACCAACTGCTCCTTCCAGCAGCAGCAGTTCTTTTCTTTTGTTGGTAGCTCGGAAGTATGAGTCATATTTTGGGAACTTCTGCATTATTTTAATACCTTTAATTATATTATATGCATGTCTAGCCATTGATATTTTATTTCAATAACTTTCAAGCTCCCATCCAAGCCCAAAAGAATAGTTGTCATAATATTTGACTTCCTGTGATTCTAGTCTCAACATCTTCAGGGACAAAAGTTCATCCTAATAATCTATTATAATTGGTCCCTTTGCACGATTAATAAGTCAAGTCTTATCAATCAGTGACTTTCTGTTTGTGTAACAAGTGCTGCAGATACTATGAAGAGAAAATCCTTCACTGCCAGAGAAACTCTAAAGCCAAGTAAGAGAGATTTTTGCTGGTGACTTTTGAAGTAAGATCCCATTCACAGAGCTGTGTTTGACAGGGAAATGATTAGGCGAGCCATCAGCTGCTGTACATAAAGCTGCTTACTACCATAAATGCAGGTTGAATACTTCCAAGGTGAGAGCTCAGCAGTGTTCTTGCTAAAATCCCTTCTGAGTGAGGCAGCAGCAATGGGTGTAACACACAGCCTTGCTGAGGTACTTTGAGGTGGTCTAGGCTGAAGTTCACTATCTGGCACGTGAAGGAGAAGTGGGCAGCTTTACTATTCCCCTTGCCATCTGCAATGCAGCACTGGCAGCACTGAGATGCTCCTCATCTGGGCAAAGGAGGTGGGGAACCACTGAACCTTGCAGGGCACAGAGTTTTCCTCCCTCCTTTCCCACCACTCAGGATGGATTGGCAGAAGGGGTTTATGCACACCAGTTAGAGCCATATTTTTTCCCTTCCAGTTTACTTCCAGGATAACACATTCAAGAGCCAGCTAAGCCCATCTCATTTGTTCTCTGTTGCTGAACAGCTGGTTGTCAGATGCAGGAACTGACCTTTCTCAGGCAGCCCCTGAGAAAAATCCCACAAAGGTAATAAGTCAAGGGAGGTTTGGAATGACTGTAAATCTGGTGAGGAGAATGTTCCACGATGATTGAAGGTATGGCAGAACTGCAACTGCCTCTCCCTTCTGCCCTTGAGGTTTCATCTGAAGATGATATATTTCTGATAGCTGTCACTGCTGAAGGTTTTCCAGTTCCAAAGAGACTTTTTTATGGTCCTGAAAGAAGTGTGACCAGCAGTTCTTTGTCTGTCTACTCTGCTCTCATGAGTAGCCTGGCTGGAATACTGCATCCAGCTCTGAGGTCCTTGGCACAGGAAAGATGTGGAGCTGTTGGAGTCCAGAGGAAGCTGCAGAGGGCTGGAGAATCTCTCCTGTGAGGAAAGTCTGAGACACTTAGTGCTGTTCATCCTGGAGATGAGAAGGCTCAGAGGAGACCTTAGGGCAGCATTCCAATAAGTGGGCTTAAAAGGGAACTGGAGAGGGACTTTTTATATAGTCCCGCAGTGGTAGGGGAAGGGGGAAATGGTTTTAAACAGAAAGAAGGTTGGTTTAGATTAGATATTAGGAAAAAGGTATTTACAGTGAGGGCAATGCAGCTCTGGAACAGGTTGTCCAGGGAAGCTGTGGCTGCTCCATCCTTGGGAGAGCTCAAGGCCAGGTTGGATGGGGCTCTGAGCAACCTGGTCTAGTGGAAGGTGTCCCTGTCCATGGCAGTGGGGCTGGGAGTGGATGATCTCTAAGGTGCTTTCCAAGGCAAACCATTCTATGTTCCTATGACTCTGCAGGTTGTCTGGAACTGGACTGAGGCACTTGTAAGTGTTAAATAGTTGAGGATAGCCTTAAGAAAGGACATGGAACACAAGTAAAACCAAAAGCATTTTGCAAAACCCAGAAAATCCCATATCAAAATTTTCTGGTTTGTAATGTTTCCTTTTTATTGCCAAGGTTGTTAAGCAGGACAGACACTTGGGAGTTCTTACCCTGCAGTTTTGTTCTGGAATTCATGATCTTTCCTTGGAGAATCCTAGCAATTATCACAGCATCTATTTGTTCATATGTCAGATTAGTAAATGAAAGAAACATCACTTTCAGGAGCCTGAAGTTAGTGAAAGAAAGAAGCAGGTCTTCCAAGTGGTGGTAAATAAAATTAAGATTAAGAAAAAAGTAATGGACTAATGTTTCACTTACAAGAACATACTGATTTATGTATTTCTTTAATTATTGATTGCCTGCTGAATTATGGAAGAAAGGCAATATGAAAATGTCAAATAAAATGTGATAGCTGAACAGATATCACATTTTGATTTAGATTTGCAGGATCATTTTTTAAGATCTTTTTTTTAAATGTTTGGATTTTTTTTGATTTGTTTTTTTTTTTTTTGTCATATCTGAGATTCTTGTGTATGGAATCAACTATAATAAATGATATTATGTTTCTTTCCTGATGAGATAGCATGACTCATCACATACATAAAGAAGACATGTCAGGAAAGAAACATGAAAAATTAGGAAAACATCTGAAGTGACAGAAATAGGCAAAACCTGAATCTCTTGACTCTCAGTCTAGCACATCAGAAATTTTCCATCTGGATATTTACTACTCTGTGCTCTAGATTTAGAGCAAGTTGTGGACTAAACATCTGGAACAATTTATGTTTCAGATTTAGGTTACTGACATAACAAAGCAATTGCATATTGGCAGTGAATTCTTATCTTTTTTTTAAGGGACAAAATAAGGACAAAATATTTCCATAACATACAATATATCATTAAACAGGGCCAGTCATTCAATTCAGGACAACACAGATGTTTCCAGAGCATTACAATTAATTAGATCACACAAATACATAAGCTACATATGGAACCTAATAATGTGTTTGCTAAAATATTTATGGAGTAAAATTATTCCATAAATTGAACTGTAGTTCACTGGGATTGTTTCATTTTAATATTAATATGGACAAACTATATCAGAGATGCCAAAAATGTTGAACTTCAAACACATTTCTTGATCATTCTGATTTATATAAGTGTCTTTTGGTTTAGGGCATGTTCAGTGAAAGATAAAAGGAAAATTTCTTGATAAATCTTAAGGTGATAGGTGAACAAAGTGAAGACCTATATAGAAATAGGTCACAAACTATCCGTCGCATATAATAAATATTTTAGTTTAGGTTACTGTAAAATGCTGTTTACAGTAACTTTGCAGAGAAGTAGTTCAGAGTAAAATAACTTTAGAACATGGAAATCTAAATTATATTCTCGGCCAAGGTTTTCTTTCAAAAACGTATTTATCACTTTGAATCAAAATGGATTAATTTCTTAAAAATCATACAGTGGACATAAAACCATTCCTCTAACGTGATCAACCCACACATACTTTAGTTTGTCATTCTCTTTCTTTCTGCAGGTGTTTTTAAAAAAATGCAAAAGCCTCCACTTGCCAGGATGCATGTGTACTTAGCTATTTACAGCTTAAGAAGAGAAAATAAGCCTTCGTAGAATTCGGAAAATGTTGAAATCGTTTTTCCCAGCTGGGAAGTGGGGTTTGCTTCATTTTTAGGAATATGTCTGTGTCAGAATGTTCTAGAGCTTTCCGCCAGGAAACTGTGCTGAATGTTTTGGAGTTCAGTGGAGGGAAAGAGGAATGACTCTGCCTTTGGCAACTGCTACATTCACCTGGTGACTGGAGTAGACATGGTGATTTTCAGATATGATTGTTCCTGTGAAGCACAATGGTTGATTAAGCAATGAATTTTGAGATTTCCTCATGTCTTTTTTTTATGTGTATCTCCAAGAGTCACATACAAAAGGTGACCTTCCCTCTGAAATATTTCTGCACCATATTCCAGGGGATGTGATTTGGATTTATATGGGATAAAGACCACTATGCATACAGAAAATGAGATTTGTTTTCTGTAAATCAAGTGTTTGGCCTGTTAGTTTTTTTTTGTTTTAGAATGTTGTGTATGTATCCCAATAAAAATGAGATTCAGAAAACAAGGATGTATTAAAGAATCTGTCTTTCAGTGTCTTTATTATCATTACTTTCTTTTAAGTATGCAAATATCTTAATAGGGAGCCATTGAGAAAGTGAAAAAATGTATAGTTACAATTACTTTTTCCATCATCAATTACTGGCCTTCTTTATTCCACTCTGTTTCTGCTCAGACATATGTGCTCAGACATATTTGCATACTTTATTTTGCATTTTTGAAAAGATCAGTCCTCTGGTCTATGAGAGAGGCTTTGCTCTTGAGATATGCATGATCTGACACAATCTAAAGAGGTATACCCTCAGCTGTCCTGATATGAGGTAAATAAATTAATATGGGAACCTGTGATTTAACCTCTTTAGTGAAATCCATTTCAGTATAATCTTAAATCTTTGCTTGTTGCAGCTTTTTTATACTATAAGAACATTTTAAAATTCTGAAGCTAAACTCCTCTGAAATCCATCATGTATCTTTTAAGAGCTTTTAAATAATGTCATATGAATTTAGTGAGTTCACCTACCCTGTACCAATAGAACATTAATAAAACTGTGATTTCACTAATAATAAACACAGCATTTGCATAACATCTTATAAATTATTTTTATTTTCACTTAAAGAAGATCTATATAATATTAAAAAATAATGTCAGTAATCTAGCAATTAAAGACATATCTAGACATAAATATATACAGATAGGTACTCCTTTCTTCAATAATTTTTTTTTCTACTAAGACATTTTTAAATTTAATTCCTCCCATATTTTCTCCACTGCTGGGTCTCTATGCAGAAGTGCAGGAAGATAACAAAGGTTGCACATTGTGGCATTGCAAGAATGCATTTCAGCCTACTGTTTGTGCACCTAACAGTCTGATGGTTACAAAGCAGTGGAAGCTCTTGTCCTTTGAGAGCTGCAGATGAAAGAGGCAGCACAATTCCTACTACACTCTCGTAACAATTAACTTTTTACACTCAGCAGTGCCATATTGCTCCTAATCAATTCAGTCTTCAGGAGTTCTTGAAATTTTGGTGAGGAAACCTGACATCTGATGGTGTTTATGTAAGCTTGGATCAATCAGTGAAATAATAAATCCTATGTAATTTAGTCATCAGAATGAGTATTATATCCATGATATCTGTATCATTGCATCACTATTTAAATCAACATCATTATACCTATTTAGGTCCTTCTCAAGCTCATAAATCCTAAGCACTAAAGCTGTCAAAACCATTATAACCTGATTCTTCCCCAGGTGGAATTATGTGACACCCCAGGTTGGTCACACAAATGACCACTGGCAGATGGGGAGGTTTCCTCTTCTGTGGCTGCAGGAGCAGCTCTTCCTCCTTCCTTCACATTGTGTCATTCTGCTTCTTTTTAGGCTCTACCCAAGATCATCGCTCAAAAGACTGATTGCACTATCCCAGCAGAAAACCATCTGAAATTGCCTCATGGAGAGGCCTGATATATGTTGCAGCTAAAGCAAGGTAAACAGAGACAGCATGCAGTAGGGAGCAGTGACAAGGTGTTAGATTGGCTCAAGCTGTCTTGTGTAATTTTGTTTTTGAAAGTGAAGTGACACAGCTTTTGTAGCTTGGGTATGAAAAGTAGTGTTAGCTGTGTTTGGTCTTTTTTTTGTTTGAGTTTTGGTGGATAATTTTTTTTTAACTGCATGTTACTTCTAGTACTTATCATCTGTGCTGGTTTTGCTGGGATAGAGTTAATTTTCTTCACAGTAGCTAGTATGGGGATGTGCTTTGGATATTTAATGGAAACAGCATGGATAATTTAGGGATATTTTTGTTTCTACTGAGGAGCACTTACAAAGAGCCAAGGCCTTTTCTGCCTCTCACCCCAGCCCAGCAGAAAGTGGGCTGAGGGGGCACAAGGAGTTGGGAGGGGATAGGAGGTAACCCCAGCTGAGCCCAGGGATATCCCAAGCCATCTGGCATTGCGCTCAGGGTACAAAACTTGGGGGACAAGAGGAAAGCAGGGGAGAGGCTCAGGGTGATGCCATTTGTCTTCCCAGTGATGGGGATAGATGAATACCTGGCTGCCCAGGGGAGTTGGTGAATGAATTCCTTGATTTCCTTTACTTGCATGCATGGATTTTGCTCTTGCTGTTGAGCTGTCTTTATCTCAACACGTAAGTTTTCTCATTTTAACTCTTCTGATTCTCTCCCCTATCTTACCAAGGAGGAGTGAAGGAGCAGCTGGGTGGGGCTGACCTGCTGGCCGGGGCTAAACCATGATGTCACAGGTTGAGAAATTTTACTTCGGGTTTGAAGCTGTCCTGGGACCTCGGAATTTGCTTGGAGCCTTGGAATTCATTTGGAAAGAGCTACTAAAATGTTACTGATTTTTTCCTAATGTGACTTTGCAACTCCTGTTAATACCTAAGTTGGTCAAAGCTTTGAGAAAGGTATGTCTACTTGTGTCTCCTGTCTCCTGAAAAATGAATTGCCAGTGATCAAAGGCTTGCTAAATACTTTCAAAGTTTTTACTAGAAAATTAGGCTGACTATTTAACATTTTCGAACAGAGAATGTTCATCTATTACAGAAAAGGGAGCTGGAGTAATCATGGATTATGTACAGTTTTCCCCTTCCCAATTAATCCTTGCTTTCAGGTAATCAATGATTTTCAAGGTCAAATAAAGAGTTCCCAATTCCCTTTCAGTCCTAAGAAGCTCTTCATGTCCCATTCAAGGCCCTGTTAGTAGAAGCATCTTGACGTGAGCCTGCTGAACCATTTGGTCTCTGAAATATTCTCCCTCTGAGCATCTCTGTCCAGATTGTCTTGCTATTTATTTAGTAAAATATAAGCATACTGAAGGAGTAGCCATACCTGTGCACAAAATTATACTCCCAAATCCAGTATCCATCCCATGGTCATTTAAAAAGTTTCATCTGTAGACATAATTGCCATTTGTTACTGACAATCATCACTAAGTGCAGTGAAAAGTGGCATAATTTCTATGTCTAGGAACTAACTTATATGTCTAATTTTATGTTTCTGTTGAAATGAAAACATGAGAAATTTATTTTAGAGGGAAAGAAACCATTTCAAATAAGATCTTCCATAGGTAGAAATTGCCTTCTTTCCTTTGCTTCCCAAATAACTGTATTATATTTTGAATAGCTTTGAAATTTACACTGGATGATTCTTTATAACCTTTTTTTAATGAAATAAAAAAAAAGTCACTGGACAAACCATGTCATGCTTTAGTAATGAATGTGGCAAATATTTTCATTAAAAGGAACATATAGATTTAGACCTAGACTAAATATTGACCTATTTAACTTGGAATATAAGCCCATGTAGAGTCACAAAGCAGTTAAGTCCAGACACACACAGGGGTATAACAGCAAGCCCTTGTTTACTTCAGAATCAAAAGTTGCTCTACAACATATCTAATTAAAAATTATAGCAAAACAACAATTTAAAATTCCTACAGCAAAATAAAATAATAAAGTATTAACAGAAAATCTGTATGCATGCATTTTTTAAAAAACATTACCAGAGGGGATGTATTTTTATGATTTTTTTTATGATTATTTTTGCCATCAGAAAACAAACAAAACCCCTAGACCCACAATAAAAAGAACAAAACTAGTTTTCCTTCCTTCCTTCTCATTTTATCAGTGATGACAGACTTTACTTGGTCTTTTAGGAAAGAAGACCTCTTCAAGAATCATTGCTAAGTTAGGGCTTAGTTATCCTAAATTATATGACATTATTTACTTTAATCAATCTAGTTTCAGGAAAGAGTGCAAAATTTCTCTGCTACCTGCTGGCCTGTTGAGCATTCATAAATTATTTTTTTTAATATTAAAAATCAGCTGGAATCCCTTTCTGTGGTCATACTACTTGATGCCAGGAAGGATTTTGAGAAAATAGGATAATGTTATTCACATAGAGCCTTTGAAGTACTTTTTGTAGGGAACCGAATATTGATTGTGTCAGCATCTCTCACACTTTGTGCAAAGACTCAGCATGGAAAAACAACTCATTCTACAATGAAACATAAGACTTGTTAATAAGATGAAATCATCTTATTAGTCCCAAAAGCAATACAATTCTTTCCTCAACTGATTTGATGTAGTATTCACCCAAACTGATTTCTAAATATATAAATATACATTGTTGCCCTTTCACTTTATCTTGTTCTAGACATAAAACTCTTCTAAAACTGAGCTTTATGACCAAATAAAAAGTTAATAAAAGGTTAAGTGGAAAAAACCCAAAATGTCTGTGCTCTGTTTCAAAACCCAAGCTGAAGCTTATAGAACATGTGTTTGAAATGGCATATGAGCACCAAAAGGCTGTCTGTATGGGAATTACCCTTAACTAACACATCAAATCTGCCTACAACCTCTTCCTATGAATTAAATTGGAAGTCTATTTAAAAGTATTTAAGCTTTAAAATATTAGCTTTTGGAGATATTTTTTTATTTTATGCGCTATCAAGAATTGTTTCATCAAATTAATGGGAACAAATGCTGCAATATAATAGCTACTGGTGATGCTTTTCTTATTATCTGTGGAAGTTACAGATCAAATTCTTCTTTCAGATAAATTGCTGTGAGATCAGCATCACTCAGTTTCTCAGGAGTTACAAGCAGTGTCTTTCAGAAATTGCATGTCATCTTCTTCTGAATAATTTTCAAAATCTGACAGACAAATTCAACCCTAATGCAAGCTGAATGCCCTCTAGTTTACACCACAATGAAATGAACCATTGCAGCCCATTTTTGAACACTGTCCTCGGGAACTCTTTCATAATATGCTGGCTACAATGACTGCATTTGTTGACATTTCTATTCAATCCTAGAGCCTAGGTATGCCTTACTCCACTGTGATTCTGGAGGAAATCTATTGAAGTCAATGGAGGTACATGAGTTTAAATAGCTGTACAAGGAGAAATGCATCATGTGAGTTAGAGCAGACAAGGATGAATTCAGTGGCCCCCATTTAACTTGCAGCTTAAGCTTGTGGCATTCCCTGAAGTTTCTGGAGGTAGGAGAATGGTACACTAATTCACTCATATCCTTTCAAGTACATCTGAGTGGTTTTTATCAGGTAGGCAATTTTGGTTCAGTACAAAATAAAACAAAAGGAGTCCTGGTTTATCAATTTTATGACAGTGGCACTCTTTATGAGCCAAAGAAAGTAAAAAATGGTTTCCAGGTGCTGAATGAGGCAGATACGTATCCACAGGGATTTAAGGAGCAATACTTCTGGGGCATTAGACCTTTCCTTGTCATAAGGCATAAATCTGAAATCTTTGCAAGATTCTTATTCTCAATTTTATGTTGTCATTGAGGCACAGTTTCAGACCTTGACAGAAGATGATTTGGGGGTGAACAGTGCTCAGAATTTGACCCTGTGTCAGGGTCCACATCATGGGCAGCTGTGCCAAGCCTGGGGAGAATTCTGTGCCCACCCTCCCCAGACATCACCCAGAAGAGGGAGGGGATGTGGGAGGAAGGGGATGTGGGCCAGGAGTGCTGATGGCCCTGAGTTCAGCCACAAAAGCAGCTCCTGGGCTGGGACAGCATCAGAGGAGGGAACAGTCAGACACATTTCCAGTGCAGGGCTAAGGTCAGAGTGATAAGATAGATCCAAGGAGAAGCCACACTGTGGTCAGGGGCAGAGATGGATGGATAGATAGATGGACGGATGGACAGACGGACAGATTGACGGATGGACAGATGGATGGGTGGGTGGATGGATGGATGGAGGGATGGATGGATGGAGGGATGGATGGATGGATGGATGGATGGATGGATGGATGGATGGATGGATGGATGGATGGATGGATGGATGGATGGATGGATGGATGGATGGATGGATGGATGGATGGATGGATGGATGGATGGATGGATGGATGGATGGATGGATGGATGGGGAAATTCTGGGGTGTGATAAGTCTGCAACACAGATGTAGTGTTACCTACAGCTGAAGCCAATCTTGCTCAGAGCCTTGGTTTAAGCACAGACACCAGGGAAAGGACGTGGATTTTCTTAATATTCAGCTGCTTTCTCTTGTTTCAATTTGTCCTGAGTTGGGGCAGCTAAAACCTTTGGGAAGGGGAAGATGCAGCAAAAGCCTTTAGGCTGTGCATTTATGTTGTATCTGTGTACAGTAATATGGAAAAGGTCGTGGTTAGAGCAACTTAGCTGCTGTTTTGAGCTACTGTAGCTGGACTTTTAGAGCCCCTTGTGGTTAAATGTTTACAAGGATAACTTGGACTGCTCCTGGAAATTCTTTCTGGATTAAAGCTGCTGTGGACTCTTAATTTGGGAGTAAGTCAAATCCTTGAAACCAAACCAAAAAACTCCTATAAAGCACATATTCCTATTCACAGAAAATTTTTAAATCCCTGTGTCTTGTTGTTATTGCTGATTAGGGAGGTTTTAGTAAATTCTTAAAATCTTGGAATTCTGAGGTGCATAAACTCAGGATTATTGTTTTTATATCTTTCCCCATTTAGAAGCAATGCGTCTTTTAAGAAGAGGTCAGCTTGTTCATCTTACTCGCTACAATTTTCAAGGGGTAATAATTTACTTTCTC
Organism: Anthoscopus minutus; assembly: GCA_013399455.1. Classification (NCBI taxonomy): domain Eukaryota; kingdom Metazoa; phylum Chordata; class Aves; order Passeriformes; family Paridae; genus Anthoscopus; species Anthoscopus minutus. The sequence goes on along the minus strand of VWYI01016893.1, from coordinate 14,501 downwards.
ATTTTTTCCTCCCTGCTTACCCATGCACTGCATAATACTTAAAATAAGTTTTGTATTTCTGCTGGTGGTTTCTTTAGAATTGACTGTGAGCTTTTGTCTGAGGTTTTCAGAATGACCCTAGGAGCTCTAACACTAGTTTACCTCCTTGGAAATAAGACTCACTTCACAGGATTAATCTATGAATATCTCTTTGGGGAGCCCTTACTTTCCTTGGTACTAGGTAAGGGGTACAAAAAACTCTTCTCCTTTGCAGCAATTCACAGTTTTTGATGATTACCAACTGACTCTATTACCTCAGAATTGGAATTTCTTCCAAATGTGAGTTTCACAATAGAGTTTTTAATTTAAAGTAGTGCTGCTCTGCCTAGTGATGGTGACTTGCCTAAATAAGTCTCCCATAGTAGTTTAATGCTGTTTAGTGACACAGACAGTTTTTCTTACCTTCTTTGGGTGGTTTGGAGTCTTAAAAGTTTACCAAACATCTACCTTAAATTTTTCCTCATAATTCTAATAAAAAACCTCAAACCCAAACAAATTCCCTCCAGCTGTTGACTTGACACTGCATAAGTGTTTTGGGATTGGATCACCATGGAACCTTAAGGGATATGTATTATGAAATCTAGTATTGCATTTTACCTCCATTTTTCTGTGTAGCTTCTTTCTCCTTTTTATCATTCTGCTCAGACACATCTATCCCAATGCACCTGTGCACATGAATGCACCTGTGATCCTACATGGCAAAAATCCTCAGCTGGTTATTGGACACCTCCTTTTAAATTCTCAATATACAGACCTTTTCATAAGGTGATAAGCAGCCATTTGCACATGAGAATTTTACCAGTGGAAGAGAAACTATGCTGTCCTTTCTGCTCGAGACACTGACAGAGCAGATTCTGAGAATTCATACTAAACCTAAATGCTGGAGTTTGTAAAGCACCAATTTTCAATGTCAGCCTCCATTCTTACTTGTAACAGCCTGGGCAAGTGTCTGTGGACCCATAGCTCCTCTATTCTTGATCCTGTGAAAAAGAATAATGGGTGTGTAAAGTCTCTCTAACCACTTGCACAGGTGTTCATAGCATAGAACATCCTTATCTGTGAGCACAGCTTGCTTTCACTTTCAAATGAAGACTTCAGCTTTTTTATTTTTTTCCTTTAAAAGATGGAGGTAGATGTTGAAACCTCTGTGAATGTTACTTTTTGACAAGTGATACAGGGAGCTAGGTAATTTGTTACAATTTCTTTGTTAGTTTTCCAGTGCTGAAGTCTAGATTTTAATCTCTAGTGAAGTAAAAGAATGGGAGGTGCTTGAAGATCCCAACTGTACATTGATACCAAGGTAAAGTAAAATCTGGGAGGTGAAGGGGGTCTCTCTATATCCTGAGCAAGAACTATCCTGTGACAGATGGGCTAAAAATATGTAGCAAGGAAAAAAAAACCAAAAAAAAACCTAGGTTGTTTTGGGGTTTTTTTTAAATTATTTTTTTTTTATATTTTTTTCCGGCTGTCTGTGGCATTTCTAGTTTTGTCTGCCTGGATGGTGATCAAGTGAGCTGTCATAGTGGAGCAAGTCTGAGTGAGAATGCTCACAGTAAAAGCGATGTCCTTGGTTAGCAATGTCTATGTTCTTTGCACTACCATTGAAGATTTGTGCTTTAATCCAGCAGAAAAGCTCACAGCTTCTCCTCACAGCTTATTTTCTGCCTGATCCTTTGGTTAAGTCGTAATCCTATGTGTGGCATTGCAGTCATGAAAATTTTGTCACAAATCCAGCGTAATGTTTTTTTCTGTGGGATGAAATAATAAAAGAGAAGGAACTGAGAGAGGGAAAAATGTGTTTTACAGAAATCTTGAGAAATAGAATGGTATTCCGCCCTATCTTTGAATTTAAGAACTCTTCAGCATGCAGTGTTCAGACCCTAGGACTTCTATAGCAAAAGAGGTTTTAGTCTGTGTTTTCCTCTTCCCTGTGTTCTCATATTAATCACATTTCTTTTGATTTGGGAACATAATTGTAACTATTTTTTGGTTAGTATATCTGTAACAACATTATAATTAGAACAGTCAGTCTAAGGGAGGAAAAATAGACAAATATTTTGCAGGAGGACTGAACTGGGACTTGAGAATCAGTGGATAATAAGTTTGCAACCTTGGCTTTTAATATATATAGTTATTTTGGAACAGGTGCTGTCTTTCCATATGTATTCACAACACATAATCTCTTTTGTCAAAAACAGAAGTGCTACTATAATGTAATAAAGTACTACTGCGTAGTATTTATGACACTACAAATAAAAGGCAGGGCTGAACACATCTGTGTGTATTTCATGAGAATGGTGACGCTGTTCCATGTTTAAAATGTTCTTTTTATTTGCTGCTTTCTTTATAGACACTTGTTAGATGTTTATCACCAGGTTGTCTTTAATATATTAGTGCTACATATTTTGATAAATATCAACACAGCTACAGAGAAGGGCAGGGATTAAATTATAAAATTCTGCAATTTTTTAGCACAAATATTGTACATGTTTAATTAATTACATGGAAGTACTTCAAAATTGCATTTATGTGAAATCAAAGTAGAGTCTGACCTACACTGGTCCTGCACTAAGTAGCCTTTTACAATGCAAGAAATTATGTCAGATTACAAGACCACAAGAAGGTTTTGAGTTTTCCAGTTTTTAATTAAAAAATGAACCAGCTTGGATTCATTGTTTAAATTTCCAAGGAATGATTCTGATGCTTTATCTGCAATGTGGAGCTGAGAGAAGGAAATTTTTCAAAAGAAAGCATCTTTTCTCCTATGGAAATTTGGATTATTGCTAGCTGTGTTAAATAGTGATTTACAAATGGAGTGTGTCTATGTACTGTGTTATGATTTACTGTGGACTTTTTTTTATGATATTAATTTTTGACTTCAACTGCATATTATAATTTGAGATGGGCAGGTGTAGCTCTGTTGTAAACAAATGAAAATCCAATGTCTCCTATTAAGCAAATTTTGCTTCTAACATTTAAATATTTCTCCTTCAAAATGCTGCCCCTCAGACCTCATACATTTGGGGATTTATTCAGTGGCAGAAGCAATTTATTTTTTATTTTTAATAACAGGCCCTTTAGGCACTTTGGACAGTTATAGCAGAATTAGCAGTTTGGTCACATTTGAAGTGTTCCCTCTGAGCAGCTATAACACGACCTTGTTATTTCATTATGAAATGGGATCTAAGCTTCCTGTATGTCCTGTTAGGCTGCAGTTCAACAAAAGGATGATAACCTCATGGGGCTGATCTTTGTTAATGTACTGTGACCCCTGCTATTTTCAAATTTGCTCTCAAGTGCTCCCTTAGTGCAGCCCTAGTAAAACAGTCCAAAGAACTTTTTTGTAATGAGAACAGAATTCTGTGGCAGCTGTAGATATTTGTGTGACATGTCTGCAGTGTAAACGTGTGGGTATCTGTGTGTGTGTGTTACGAGCTCAGACACCCACCAGAGTTTAGTATGTGCTTTTCTTGTCAAGGTCTGAGTGTAGGATGGCCTACAAGGCTCTTCACATACTAATATACTCATTTGACCATATTATAAAACGTATAAAAACAATTTTTTGGTCAGTTTTCTGAGCTTATGATGATTGTAAACAGAGAGGCTTTCATCACTTTGGCCATTTCACCATCAGTATAAACCAAATTAGGTGTTTCAAGTTTTTCTTTTTCCACTGCAGTCTGAAGCCTGCATGACTTAAATCCTTTGGTCCAGAGTAGGGTATGTCAAAGTTTGTAATATTTGCATCTGTGTAGTGCATATTGTGAAGCTTCCAAAGTTTTGAAAATATTCAGAGCACAGAGGATCCTGTCCAACTCTAGAATTTTGCTCAAGATAATAAAGGTTAATATCAATAGGGAGCTTGAAAAAAACATTAAAAAATGCTTCTAATGTCACTTGATTATCGTTCATAGGAAGCTCAGACTAAAAGAAAATTTTCCATTGCTTTCTTACCAAGTCATATAAGAAAACAACACCTTAATTTTTTTAGCATTGTAAAGAAATGCTCATGAAAGTTCAAACAACTCTTCCTTGTAGCAGTTGAGATGACCACAATAGAATTAATTATCTTAATGATGGATAAACTGTGCACATATAAAAGTAACCAAGAAATACAGCACGGGATGTTCAAGAAGGAAAAAATGACTAAATAACAGCTTAAGTCTAACCCTTAATAAGTAAGCTTCAAAGTGAAGTGTCAAACTAGAAATCCTTAAATTTGAGAAGGTTAAGTCTATCATCAGCAAAAGTATACAGATTTGATTAAAACTTGAGAAAGAATAAATGTATAGCATATTTAAATGACAAGCTTCAAAAGATAAATCCCTTCAGAAGTATTGTATAAACAATATCTAGCAAAAGGTTGGGCAGGAATTGTAGTTCCATTACAGGAAAACTTAAGTTGGAACTATTAAGACATTATCAAATTTTAGCATGCTATGGCATACTGGATGAAGGGAAAGTCAAGAAAATTGAGACTAAATACAAAAAACTAAAAAAAATCAAACTCCAAAACCTGTCTTACAAAGTGATTGAATGCTTTGGTGGTACTGAACTTCTGAGGGTAGTTAATTAAATTATCATCAATACTTTGTGTTTCAGTTCACTATATGGCTACAATAATTAAATCTTCCTTGTGTATTCTTGGACAGGCATATCTGAGTCCATATCAACATGGATAACTAAAATACTACATTAAATCAGAGATGGTCAGAGGTTCTCATTGGTTAGTGTGATTTTGATTCCTCTTATAAAATTTGGGACAGGATGGGACTTGCTTGATTCATCTCACAAACACAAAAATACTGTGTGAGCTTCATCTGAAGTATGCAAAATTGAATTTTTGTATATATGCACAGGTGTATACTTGTACATATACATGGATGGTTAGCAGCTTCCAAGGAAGAAGAGGCAAAGCTGTCATTTTTAAAACATAAGAAATATGGCTTATATTGGTGTTTAGATACAGAAATACTCTTTAAAATTCTTTCAGCATGACTATGTATTTGTCTTAAGGAAATCAAAAAATTTATTATTTAACAGTTTCAGAGCTAATTCTTTCCATGGGTTATTTGGGGAAGACTGTCAAATAGTGAGAAGGAAATTAATGGTAATGATTAAAATTGAGAAATGGAAAGCAGACACCTGAAATGTGAGTGTAAATCACACATTTAGTTTGCCTAAAGGCTAACAGTTGTTAGAGTATTGCCCATGTTAAATTTTCTCTAGATAATTATATGACGTAGGAAAATTGAAGACAGTACTTCAGGTAAGAAAAAATTTAGAGTTGGCACTAAATTATTGAGAGTAGTCAAGTATAATGAAGCCTGAAAACATTCTGAAGTAATAACAAGATTAGATGAATAGGCAGTTTGACAGGTAATGTAATTCACTCCTAACAGATGTAAGAAAATCCTAACTGGAAGGAGTGACTGGACTTTTCATACCTCTGGCATCAAAAGGTAATTATAACTGAGGAAATAAGTCCCATTGGCTTTGAAGTTTAAACAACTGAATGAAAACAGAACTACACAAAAAAATTCTCTTCTTATCTGGTATCTGGAGCCTGTGGTATCAGCCAAAGTCAGAGATAGGGAAGTAACTCCCAATTCTTCAGTAGGCTAAATTAAATAAAACTTTTGTCACTCATTTTTATGGCCAAAATTTTCATTTTTAACAGGATATGAAAATTTGACAGTCTTTGCTTTGAAAGAGAAAGGGATTCTTCTGCAACTCGAATGTGTAAATCTCTAGCATATGCCTATTGCAATGATAACTTCTAACTCACAAAATGTTGGACTAGATGTTCAACTACCTTGAATTAACATAGAAAAGTTGGAATCTTGCACTGGTGCTGATTTACTGGGAATCTAGGCAAAATCTGGCTCTTCAGTTGCTGAGATTATAGCTGGTTTTCAAGCTAAATTAACTTAAAATTTGGCTTCAGTTTTAAGAGTCAGTGAAATTGTCCTGCAATGGCTTTACTCTACAGCTTCAACAGAAAACATTCATTCTCACATGCAAATTCTCTCTTGCAAATTTACAACATCAAAGCTTTAAAGAAATTCAGTAAGAAAATAAAACTGAGTGTTTCACTTCAGGTTGGAATTCCTGGTCCAAAATAGATAAAGTTTATAGAAAATCAGTTAATTAACAGTAGAACGATGATGATGAATGTTTATCTTGGGATGGCTCAAATGGATTTCAATTTCTGGACAGGTAATTCATGTGAATTGAAAGCATGTCCTCCATTCTTCTGGATAAGTGCAGGCTGCCCTCTTTCTCAGTCCTTGCTGATAATGCGATTTTCCTTTCATACTAGAACAACCATATCAATTTGCTCATGGACTAAAGTATGCTCTATTTTTAAATGGCCAGGCTGAATGTTCAATACTCAACTTGAAAAAACAGAAAACTGAAAACCATTTTACATGCTTTAAAGAGGGGAGAAAAATTGTATATCCCAAGTAGTATTGGTTACTTAGTGGTTCTCTTGGGGTAGAAAGATTCATATCCAATAGAGTTAATATTTATTTATATGAGCAATATACCTCTAATAGTAATAAGATTTGGGCACATTAATCTTTCAGAGGAAAGCTTTGTAGCCCCAATGATATTTTATAATGAAAAATTACAGACTGCTTATAGACCCATTTTTTTATTGTCTAAGCTCATGCTAGTGAATAGTTAAAATCAAGACAATTCTTTTTAAGAACTATTAATCTCCCTCCAAAATATTTCAGAATTTATTTCAGGGAAGTAGATGATTATTTTTTGACTTTATCTTTGTTACAAGTATGTTGAATGTATATTTTTGATAGATTCAAGGTACAAATTGTACAGATACAACAATGACCAAGAACTCCAAAATACAAAATTGAGTGGTTTGTTTTTAAATTTCTTGCCCTATTCTACTTCCTCATATATTTCACAGGATGAATAGAACTAGAGCAGAGTAAGAATTTTGCCAAAAGGGAATTTTTTTTTCCAGACAGATTTGAATAGTTCATCTTATGTTTAGTGATAGATATAATATTACTATAGCTGCATTGCAGATTATCCTTTTTCCCAATGTAAGTGCTATATCATTTTGTAATGTAATTAAGAACTATATAAAATAATTTCATAAACCTCCATTTTTAATTGCAAAACTTTATAAATTTTGGCAGTCTGGAAGTATTTTTTTAGAACACGTGACAAATTTTGTTTTATGCTAAAGAGATAAGTAGGACACAATGTATTTATATATTGATGAACATATAATTGTATTACATAATAGAATTATAGATATTTTTGCTCCTGATATTGCATATACTACTCTTCACCTGGAAACATGCAGTAGTACTGTATCATTGAGTTTTATTGGTCCAGTTGTATTTTACTTTTTCACTTCAGAGTAAGAAACGGGACTAGAAAATTATTACTTGCCATTGAAGGAGAACATCATCTATTCTAAATCCTAAATGTACAGAAGCTGCAGCTCTAAATGGCACATGAGTTTTTAGCCTGACTTAATAAAACAAAGACTTGTATGTGAACTAGTTACACCATGAGTATGATGTTACTGTGAATCCCTGAGATGAGAATGCCTGTGCATAGACAGATACATTTAGATGAAATACACACCAAGTTCCACTACTTCTGTTAATTTTGAAATAATTTATTGTATTTGAAGCCACTTACTGTAATCAAACTGAAAATCTGATTTATTACACTACGATTTGAGACATCAGAACACCTTGCAAAACTGAGTGAAAAATGTGACAGGAGGGGTGGAAAACAAAATCCAGCTCTTACACCTTATGTTGGATTAAATCTACAGATAAATGGATGTAAATTTAAATAGTTCCTTTCCTGCTAGTCTACTTCATTGCTTAAACTCTCTGCTTAGTAACAAAGGATTTATTAAAACACTAAAATTGAAATATGCTGATGTTCATTTGGTTCCAATAAGATTAATGGTGTGCTAAAAATTAAGTGCTTGAGTAAGGTGCTGCTGCTGAAGTTGTATCACTCTGCAAAGAGCTAAATAACGATGCTTATCCTTGAGGGACAATGGTAAAGCAGCATGGTTTGTGCACTCTGTACAGAAAATGAAGGATATAAATATATCTGGTTGTTCTTTGGCTTGAGATCCCAAATCTGGCCTGGTGTTCTACCAAGTTGTGCTGGGTCAAAGCTCACATTCAGATCTGAAGTGCTGAATAATCGATCTGCCCACGTGAAAAACATTGGTATGTGTTCCATCTATCATAACTTGATTTTTATCTAACTTATTAATTTTTCCTTAATAGGAATTTTTCCCCTAACAGTTTCTTCATTTCCACAGAAAACATTTCATAGTGAGTGTAAATATAGGTCAAATCTATGTAAGTGTATATAATTTTCTTCTACTTTATTTTGTAATCAATACAATGGTCTACTTACCACATTAACAGTGTTGTCATCTGGCCTGAAGATGATTTTTGAGCCAAAGATAAACATTGAAAGTTGTTTGTGCTAAATTTCTTGCTGTATTTCCAGTAGAAAACTGAACTCTGATATAACAGACTAAATACCATCCTAATGACTTTGAGGAATTTGTGATGATTAATTTATTCATTTTTTTGTCAATGTTTTGCAATCACAAATGAGAATATATTTTAAGTAGTATTAAATGGTATTGTTATAGTTGCTGAGGAAAGCAATTTGGAAAGAACAATAAATGCCAAAGATAGAAAATAAATGCTCTGGCTATCAACAAAACAAAACAACAACCTAACAAAGAGTTCATTTAACACCCTTCCAGATGGCAAGAATTTTCCACAAAAGCACATTTTGCTGTCACTATTGCAAACATTTGCATTTTTTCCTCTAATAAAGATATGTATCAAATTATTTCTATACCAATATGCACATCTAAACCTTGATCCTACATACTTCTAGCAAGAATATTTCTCTGTGCATGTAGGCAGATTGAAATCAAAATGTAATACAAAAGGAATTGTATATCATGATTTGTCACCAAATTGAAAATGAATTGTTGAATGGAACTTGATCCTCTAGCGCTTTGTGCAATCACTCTGCAAAGTAGCTAATTTGTTAATATGCTAATTTTCTAATTTTCTATCTTCGTATTGGATCCTCTGCATGAAAGTGAAACTCAAATGTTTGTACAATAGGGATTCTGTTTCAAAGTTTCTAAAAAGAAAAAGTTATTGAATTGATCACAATGTTTTATGAAGCATGACATAACTCAGCTATAGTAGCAAGTAAATTTGAACATCTTTTTGTGTGGAAGAGCAGAGATATATATAAATTTTTAGGTACTGGTTTTCAGAGGTATTTGAGAGGGTTTTAATTTTTATGTCAATATATTTTAAAAAAAGATAAAAATCTAAAAGTTAGAAAAAAACCTCTAAGGAAAGTTATTATTAAGTGAAAACTGTACGATTTTGTCTTTGTTGCTGCTGAATGATTTCCTTTATAATGTATCTTTTAAATAACTAAATAAATTTCTTTAGTATTAACTGTATTAACTGTAATTAAGTTAACTGTAATTAACTGTACAGTTAAGTTTAGTATTAACTGTACTAAAATTTTCAGTAAATTCTTTGCTTTGACAGTTGTCCCACACAAGTTGTAATCATCATTCCATATGTGATGCCGTGTTGTGGGTTTTAGGTTGTCTGTAACTTAATAAATTTTTTTTTATTTATTTTTTTTCTCCTCATAGCAGTAATATTTTTTTGATATTCAGTGGCAAAAACGGGCCCTGGGAGCTTTCTGGTTCACATGTAAGAGCAAAGTGTCAAGGAAAGCATGTGCTAAGAGTTGCGTTCTGTGATTTGCAGTTTCAAGACGTGCAGTGACTTGAACATATCTGTGCATCACATGGGGAGCTGCCATAACCCTGCAGGGAAGAAATGGAAGCTTAATTTCAAGTGAGAAAGTATGTAAAAGCTTTTAATAGCAAAGTTAAAAACAATGATGAAGGAAAGAATAGGTTCAGAATAAATTAGTTAATTTTTAATAGTAGCACTTAGCTTTATACCAGCTGGGTTTATAAAATGGAGCAATGACAGAAAAGAGTGACTTGATACCCTCCAATGGATGCTTTTAATGCAAAGAATTCTGCACTTAGATCTGTTATACTCTTAGCCATTTTGCCCTTTGTGCCAATTTTATTTATTCTGATCAGACAAATTCAAACATCCGTCCCCCCGCGCCTCTAGGCAGGGAGCTGAACTGCACTGTCTGTTTACATTTACAGCATATTTTGATTTTTATCCTCCATTTTCACATTATCATTCTCCCTTTCTGTTTCACACTATCATTCTCCCTGTTTCTTTCTGTTTTGATAATAAAGCCAGTTTAAGGCAGCCTCTGTCAGCATTATCCAATTATGAGAACCAGGAAAATTCTGTTATTTTCTAGTCTAGGCAATGAAGATTCAGTTCTGCTCTCTGCATCCTTGTTACATTAACCCTTTGCCATGAGGATTCCAACTAATCAATAACAGGGAAGTTATAGGCAGTGCAAGGGAGTCAGAAAAAACTATTTTCTGAATTTTGGTGATAGCTAGGAGTGAAATATCCATCACTCTGAAGTAATCTGGTCATTTGAAAGATCACACAGATTTTATGACAGAAAAGATGTTCTTATAATGAGGAGACAGACATTGATAATATGGGGAGAAAAAGCCTTGAATATAATAAGAAAAACAGCTGAGAGATTTCAGGGTCCCACAAACCATGAACACATTGCAGTCACTGTGGCAGTGCAGGAGTTTTTAATAGTGAAGAAGTTAGAGCCAGCAGAGATTGCATCTTGTTAAAGAGATTTCAAGAGTAAACAAGTGCCAGGTGTCATTGGCCCTTACTGTCAAATCCATTTTAGCCTTCAAAATCAAGAGCTTAGTCATAGTGTGCTTTTTCTTTGATCCAGATATTGTCAAAAAGTGGGAAAATACAATTTTGTTGCTAGTATTTAGTGTTTGTCAGCAAATGTTTTTTCTGGAAATGTGCATTTATTACCTGAATGTATTTTAATATGATTTATTGCTTATAAATTAGCTCACATATCATTGGCCTGTAGAAATTGTAGTAGATCTGTATCAAGACATCAGTAGAGGCGAGTTGGTGGCAAATTTTTCTGGAGGACACATCCATGTCTTTGAATGGAGGAGAAACTAAAGGAGGCATTTTATTCCCCCATCCAGTATTTCCTGCTTTCAGCTGTAGCTCGGACAAGACACGGGTCTGCAGTCCAGCAGCTGTATTAATCAGATTCATCTGAGAATTAATTAGTGTCCTAGAAACCCTTTATCATAACTGTGAGCAAATGGGACAGTGAAGATCAGTTTTCTAGTCTGTACCAGTCTATTTTATAATAGAAATTGGAAAAGAGAATGATGTTTTTGAATGTGTTTCTGGAAATGGCAGTAGAAGTCTGTAGAAATAAAGATGATATTCTAGTTTTTGTACTTGCACCTCTTTCTATTTGTTTCTGACACCTAATCAGGACAGACATCATCTGGTACATGAGTATGAAAGTTCATTTGTTTTTGATTTTATATGATGATGAAGGTGTAGTGAAAGGTGCTGTGTTCTGTGAAAATGATTCTGATTAAGAAAACAAATTAATTGAGGGAAAGACTATCATTTTCATATATGTACATGAAAGTTTGGGATACTTAATTTATTGAATCAATAATGTAGTCCAGAAGTATATTTATTACAACGAGTCTCCAAGGCATGAATTCCCAGCAGAATTACGCATCTTTTTGCAACTTTGTTTTTCTCTGAATTTTAAGGTGATTTCTTCCACTCCTGAATATGTTTGGTGAATGTTCGGCAAATTCTAACTCATTAAACTGAAATTTTTTGACATCAAAAAGAATCAATCTCTCCCCAGCCCAATAGGAAGGTGGTGTGTTCCTAAGACTGTAATTGTGTCCTAAAATATGGCTCATAATTATGCTTTGGATTTGAAAGAAGCACTTAATAAGAGTGCATAAACAGTAGCTCTGCAAGCAAGGTGTTTCTTTGCAAATAAAAATAATAATATGCTGCTGGTTTGTAATCCATGGACTATGTAGTAGTCTGTTAACTTTTACATGTTTTTTTGCTGAAAATATTTAATACAATCTACATAGTAACTTATGTTGCGACTGAGCACTTGAGTTTCAAGAGACAATTAAAAGACATTTTCAGCTGTGTGTATATGTTAATGAAAACATACCTCGGCATTATTAAAGATTTTGGGAAGGTCTCCTAGTAGCAGATGTAATTCTATCTGAAGGATGCAGCTTAGCATCACTGAGGTATTTCAATTTACCCTTTACTTTCCCATACCCTAAACCAGGAAGATGTCCAGTGCATGTCTCAGCTACAAGATAGGCTGACTCCAGAAACACTGAGGTCTGTTGCATCATGATGCAAATTTATGCTGTTATTGGCCAGAAATATCTCATTCCTTTTTTGACTAATTTTCCCATTCCAAACCAGAATTATTGTGCTTTTAGTGGATCTGCCTTAGACTACTGTTCCAGTGTAAATGAGCATCCCCTCTGATGTCAGCATTCTTACATGAGGTGACTCTTGTAGAAAGAAGTACTTTAAGATGAGCACAGTAGGAGTCATATGATGATTGCTGTTTTCCTGGAGCAACTTATAGTGTTATCTCCTTTTCTTGCTTCGGATCTGCAAGTAAGAAAAGATCTAAAATTTTTCGAGATTTAGTGAAAAAAAAAATCTTGTTTAATGTTTTGTGTGGACTTATGTATTGCTGTAAGCTATATGTATTTTTATCACGGAAGAAATCAGGAGGAAATAAAAGTTCTTAAAAACAGTCTTAATATTCTTCATGAAAAAACTTCCAGCAGGGATTGTTGACAAAGTGCTAAGTAACATGAGAAAAGGTAGTTGAATGCAGTTGCTTTGTAATTAGCATTTCTTGTCAGAAACATGATCTTTAGGAGGGTAAATTTGTCGAAATGAGCAGTTTTAACTTCATTTTTAAGACAGCTAAATTGAATTTGTTAGTGAGATGTTGCAATGAGCAACAGGAGGAGGATTTGGGTTTTGTTTTAGTACTTTTTGAGTGATAGAGGTAGAAATTAGAGATCTGAATATGTCTTTCTAGAGCAACTGGCCTAATTCTGAAAAAAACCCAACTTTGCTGATGTTTGCATTAAGTATGCTTCCTGAATGTCTCCCTAGAAAGATTTTCTATGTAATCTCTGGAGTCGTTATCCTTTATAATGCTCCTTTACTTCCTTCCTATCTTTACAATGGCTTACTACTGGTGTGATACTGTGTTTCTCTCATTTCAGAGCTTTATTTTCATTTAACTCTCCTAGAGAGCAAGCTGACAGTCTGTTCAATATCCCATTGCCTATTTACATGCCCAGTCAGGCAAATAATGTATTTATGCTGCTTTACAATGACTTATGCATCTTTGGACGAGTACTCATATAAATGAAAACATAACAGCCAAAATTAGAATGTTTTCAGGACCCTTATGAAGCAGAACAGTCTTTTGTGTCCCACCCCAAGTATTGTGTAAGATCAGATGTGTATCACATTTTAGAGAGGTATAGATTCTGACCCACCTACTCTTCCAGTAATCCTCTTGAAACTGTTGGGCTGCTGTGCCAAAACCAGAAGTGTTTGTGGCAGCTGCTGGATTGAAGGAGTTGGAGTGTCTGCTGGGGGAAGCATGCAACAGTTAGACAAAAATCACAGCAGCTGAGAGACAGCTAGAGCTATCTGAGAGTCCTGGGGTGTATGGAGAGGCAAAAATGTTGGATACATCACAAAGGACAGATTATGAGACATCACTGAATAGAAATCTATCCTATTAAAATTAGTAGGACCAATTGCAGAGTAAAGTGATGTTTAACATGCACCAGCTGCTACTGCTTCTCTTATCACACTGCATGACACATTCTGGGACCGTCAGATTTCCTCCCAGCCTTGTATTCTCGTCAATATCTCCATTCTGCTGGACTGCTTTGGGATTTATCTTTTTCTTTTCATAACCTTTCTGGGACCTCTCTTTTGATTTCTCTTGTTATGTCTTTTGCTGTAGCTTCTTTCCTTCCATTCTTTGTAGGAGTCAACTCTACGGGCATTATTCACCTTATCAGCTACCAAGCATGATTTAGGGTGTGTAATTAATTTTAAACGGTGAGCTAGCTCTTAGAAGAAGCCTAAACATATTTATTTTGTAATATGTTTTAATCAATCAGCTACAATTTAGAGGCCTTACATGCAGAAAAATTTATGTGGTAGATGCAGCATTAGAAAACCAGATGGCAAAGAAGAAACTGGAAATACAGCAGATGGGCAATGAATGATATGCAAATTAAATAAGGTTTGAAGGATCTTGGGGTCTAACTGTAAATTTAAAAAGGGAAATACCTATTGAGTTAATTTTATCCTTTTTATACTATATTATCTATTTTATTTATTTTTTTT
>VWYI01016890.1:0-21830 GCA_013399455.1 Anthoscopus minutus | reverse complement strand
CATTGTCATGTGCTCCTGTAAAATTGTGTTGAGTGAGCTAACAGTGAGAAATGGTGTAGTATATAATAGAACATGATACAATGCTGCAGATTGACTTCTAGTTATTGGCACTGAAAATATTTTTTCAGAAATTTATCAGCTGTTCATGGTGGACATCTCTACCTTAATATAAAAGCCTAGAAATAAGTCAATAGTGATGTATCAAACATTTTAAACTAATTGTTTGGGTTCCATTTTTGAGACTAAAATATGTCCCTTGTCCCATAAAGCTGATTTAGTGAAAAGGAAGGGGAGTAGCAAGTCATTAGGGAGAATATTGGGAGAGCTTGCAGCAACAAGTTTTTGTGGTTCCTTAAGAAAAGCCCAAGAACAGTTTAGTGTAGCCAGAAACTCGATTGCTTGGCTCTCTGACGTGGATCTCTAGTCTTTGTAATTTCTTTCCATTTTAACTTCTTTAGCTCTTTAAAACTTTTATTTCTATTGTTTTAGTAACCTTGGTCATTTATTTATGTGGAAAGGAAAATTGAGCTATGCAGAAGATAAGTGATGTTCCCAAGGTCATACTGTAATGCCTATGGATAAACAGAGTTCAAATTTGCCTTGCAGTCTTGTTTTGTAGCTCCTACGTACAATTAACATTTTTTTTAGGCGTTAAAAGACAGATTACAGATTAATAAATTGTGGTGAGCCTACAACACATTGCAGCCTGTTCTTACATCATTTGGCTTGGTTCAGGTGATCACACTGAAAACTGGAAATCTGAATACCAGACATGGGAAGAAAGCAGGGAACAATGTCTGAGGTGGTCTTTAATTTTAATTCACTTGGTCAACTTTCATCACCCTGCAGGACTCAAATGATATTTCTCCAAGTGGTTAATTTTCAAGGATTATATAAATAATAGTAAAGTAAAGCATTGGAATTTTTTTTAATTGAAATGAAAGCACTGGTAGAAAATATTTGATTTTTTTTCCCTAGGCATTCCAAGTTCCAGTGGTCTGAAAAGGGGAAAAATAAGATGGAAGAGTAACAAGACACATTTTTTGTAGGGTTCTGAAAAGTTTTTTATTATGTTGTTTAGAACATCTCCTGTCCTCAATTGATATTACAGCTGGAAAAAACCACAGGGGGAAGGAGTATAAAGGTTAAGAAGGCTAAAGCAATAACATTTTTTAAAAAATGAATAATTTAGAGAGGAAAATGTCATGCATAATGAATAAAAAAGAAATCCCTCTTGAGATTTGGGATCCATTCATTTGTGGTACTGTGAAATTTAGTTGGCAGCATTGCAATTCCAACTTACCTCAACTAAGTACAGTTCGGATCAACACATTAGTGCCTTGGTGTGCACGATTCTATTGCTGGCTCTTTGTGTTGAAATCCATTAAATTTTAATATGTCCTACTTAGGTATAAGTGGTCACAAATGATTCATAATGTTGAGGTAAGCTTTTGGT
This sequence comes from Anthoscopus minutus, assembly GCA_013399455.1. Lineage (NCBI taxonomy): Eukaryota > Metazoa > Chordata > Aves > Passeriformes > Paridae > Anthoscopus > Anthoscopus minutus. The sequence goes on along the minus strand of VWYI01016890.1, from coordinate 20,374 downwards.
GAAAATAATTGTCAGTTGAAAAAATTTCCCCTAATGATCCTGCTTGTCACTGGACTTTATTTTCTATGTTGTTTGAAACCTTTGGAGACCACAAGCAATAATAAACTACTAAAATCTGCATTAATAAGATCACTGTTCAAAACTATGGAAAAAGTATTGCTAATGGAGAAACTATACAGTCTCTGACCTTCCATTTCAGAAGACTCAATAGTAGCAGGTAAAAAAAGCAAAGCTAAAACCTGGATAGTTATTTTAATAGGTTGCAAAAATTATGCAGTTTAAAAAAAAATAAAGCCAAACTTTAATAGTGCAGCATAATAATTTTATTTAAGGTATGATATTAATGAAGATTCAGTCTTGTAGCTTTAGTTAGTCTTTGGATTTCCACTTACCAGATTTCTTGGTTCCTCTAAGCTTGTTTTGAAAGCTATTTGATGTGATATTTGAAGAACAGTCTATGAGAACAGCTTACATGATGAAGTGCCTGGTATTTGTACATGAGCTGTAGGCATTTGAAGACCATAATTACCTCTTCAGTTTGCATGACATTACTTTTCCTTTCTAATCCGTATGTGGACAAGACCACCAAAAATTACTAGGATTGTCTACTCTTCATAAATCCAACCATGGCAAATTATCCATCCACAAATAGCTATAAGCAGAGAGATGATATGGGGAATGAAGCAAGCATGTCAAGTAAAATGTCTTACTTCTTCTGGCTGGAAGTAACATCCTTCAGTCAGCAGAGATGCAATTGTTTACACATCAGGAGATGTTGTGGCCATTTTTTTCAGATACCACAGTCCATTTATTTGGCATTTGCTATTCTTTTTGGTTTTCTGGCACATTTAGGTTGAGTAAACCTGATTCTTTTATGTTGCCATAAATTAGGTGCACCTTAGCTGAAATTGCTAGTGTTACATTATTATAAACTGCCCTAAGCAAGTGTGGCCAGAATGAGATAGTTGTTTACATAATTTTTTTTATCACTGAATTGGTTTTACAGCTTTTGAAGGTCTATTTAGTCTTCAGTTAAAAAAAATTAAGTGAATATTTGGTCTTCAGTTAAAAAAAATAAAAACCCACTTGAACAATAAAGATATTATTTTTTTCTTAATATTCAGGTCACTATAAAATGAAGGTGTTTGTGGGATTGATATCATCATTTCTGTTATTTGTGTAGGCACTGACTGTAACATGTACAAGTCTATGGAACTCTGTGGTGCATTAAGAGTGTAAAACTATATGTACATCACTAGCACCATTTATAGTGTATTTGCTCTTCCACATTACCATAAGGGAGTCCAATAAATCTAAACCTAGTGAAAATTTCATATTTTGTACATGCAGAACTGATTTTTCAATTACTTCAGACTTTTTCAGAGCCTAATCCAAATCCTGATGAAATCTGTGGGAGTTTTTCCATAGACTTCAGTAAGCTTTGGCTCAGGCCCCCACTTTTCAATTTTTCAAACAGATTTGCCAAAAATCTGCAGAGAGCCAGGCACTTGGAAAGTTTTTACTTGCAAAGTACAACTAGTTTTGAGTTGCATACAGGAAAGTTCCCAGCACTTTTTTGAAACAAAAACCAAAAAAATTAGTTTTAAATGTCTTTTAACTTTAGGTGAAAAAGTGGCTTTAACATTTGAAGCTGAAATTGTTGTGGGTCTTAATCTAAGCATGAAAAACTCTGTACTAGAAGATTGTTTCTAAAATGCATGATTATATGATAACAAAGCTTTAAACTGCAATTTTAATACTACTTTAGCTAAAATTTTCTTCGGTTACAAGTTTCAGAGAGCCAGGGGTAGAGGTAGATGTGATTGGACATGCTGGGTTTTAGAGGGCGTGAGACACAGCCAGTGCCTCAGCAAGCATCACTCATATCCTTGCATATCAGCCTAAGATTAAAGTAGTGCCATTTTAAGGTAGCATCTTGGGTTGTGGATGACAGTCAGTGAGGTGTAGAATCCTCTCAATTTCACTTTTATTTTTTGTCTTTTTGAGTGATCACCTCTAGCACAGATTGGATGCAGATCTGACTGCAGTCATGTTCCTCAGTAACTACGTTATGAATTGCACCCCCATGGTCTTGATGGATTTTTCTTAGGGAGAAAAAAGGCAACATTTTCCTGAGTCTGAATGCCTGATATTGTTACAAAGCTGTGTATCATCAATATTAAACTTGCAGACTTTTTTTTTTCTTGGATTTTTAAAGAATGAGAGCATGTTTATGACTGTTCCACTTTTTTGTGAGCAGTCAGCTGTTAAGTCTACTCATGAGCCTGGTATCAATCGTTCAGCTAATGTTCACGTGGTAAGTGAAGGTCCATAAATTCATGTTTCCCTTGCTCCTGTGTTTTTTCAGACTTGCCCATCCCTAAAACTTTGATCTGGTATCTGAGCTGGAAAATGTAATCAAATCAAACATATGAGGTGCATCGTGACTCTGACAGATCTAAGAATTTTTTTAATTTTAAAAATAAATTCAAATCTAAGAATATTTTAAAAATAAATTCTTTTCTTCCTAACTGTGTCCTGGGTGAAACACAAAGACTGATGATAACAGGGCATGCAAAAGCAAGGAGTTCATAAACTTCAATCCTTAAGGATTTTTTTTTTGATTCACTTACACTTTGAGGTGAAGATTTAACTCGCCCTCTACTAATTAGAATATTGCTAAATAACTAATAAAAAAGTAATGTGTAGTTAATTATGTAGCTACATAATGGTGAAGTACTTTTTTTAGGTTTGCAAAAACCTTCAGCAAACTGGTAAAAGCTGCAGGCTTGATGAGTTTCATGTGATTATCATGGTAGGCTGCATATCTGGTGGGTATTTGCTGTGTGTTATAAGTGCAAATACCACAGCAGGGTGCATTGCCAGGAGCTCTCTGTCTTTTGATGAAAGATGTACTTTATTAATTCTGACCCTAACCAAAGCTTGACTTATTCCACTTTAAGAAAACTAGTTAACTGTAAATTAGAGATATCACCAAAAAGGGTATTACTTCAAAGTTGGGAAATGATTAGGGGGATGTTCCACTGTTTTAATTGAGTTTCAATTTTAATGACTTACTGTCTTCTATGTAACAATAAACAGCTGTGCCACACTCTGTGTTTCAAAGAACATTTACTCAGCTTTTAAATTTACCATTAGAGATCAAAGAGAAAGTCTGATGTATATGGATGATGAAGGATGCCTCAATTCAAATGAATGGGTGAACAGAAATAGTGCAACCAGAGGTAATAAATATTTTGAAAAATCTTTTTAATGTAAGTTATGTGGTGCTGAACTATATTAAATTTTACAGCTGCACTGAGAAATCTTTTGTAATTGTCTTAAAACTGTATCAGAGTATTGATAAGCATGTGTTTCTTCTAGCACTTTTTTCAAATAAACTTTTCAGTCAAAACTGAGGATTTTTAAAATGAAAATAATTGCTGATGACATTCGTGAAACCAGGTTAGAAATAAATGGATTCTTGACTTACATATAGGAATTTGTGGGAGGACATTTTGGGATAAAATCTTGCTGAATGATCAGACTTTCCAATCTTTATTGGAAAAAATATTTATCTATTTAAATAGATATGCATTAGTTGGGTCTTATTTTTTTCTAAAATTGAACAGGTTTCTTATAACCACAATAGTCATTAGGGGTATTAGGCTGTTGTTCAGAGATGCTTAAATGAAGTTATAAACTGACATTCTCGTTTCAATCAGGTCGTTAATAAAGCATGGAACAATGAGACATGATTTACTCAGGAGATTAAAGTTAGTGCAATAAATTATGTTAGATATCCTGGGTCTGGTTACATTTTACCAGAAAATTGTTGAGATGGAGGAGATTCTATGTAGTAATGTAAAATAGACTCCAGCCAGATATGATGAAGTAGTTAAAGATGTTAAGATCTAGCAAGGGTCATTTTACGTGTTACAGACAGGATTTTCTTATGCTCTTATGATTAAAAGTCCTTCTGAAAGTAAGACAAGTTCTTCTGATGCCTTTGGCAGTAAACAACTGCCATGTTTCCTTATAAAGGAACTGTATTGGCAGAATTAATACTTTGCAATAATTTCCCAGTCTGAAGAGAAAAGAAGCAGTTGTGCTTGGTTACTTCACTTAATTAATTATCAAGAGAAAAATGCTTGTACAATTTTACAGCAGACTTCTCAGATATTTCCAAATAAAAAATTCTGGTGTCTATGTCAAAAAGAGCCTTGGTTTTGGTCATTTTTGCAGCACACTAAAACCAGTTTTCTTCTAGCTTAGTGTGAAATTGATTCTCATGCGGATAAGTTGATTCTCTCTGGCTATTGAATTGCATATGCATGACATAATTTTGGTTAGTGTAGTTAGTGTATATTGTAAAACCTGTGAAGAAATAGAAGAGGTGTTGAGTTATACTACTCACAGTTAATCTATTCTGAATTTGGGTCCATGCTATGTAGAAGATATTCCTTCCAGTGTGCACTTTGTGATTCACTGTAAAATAGGAAGCTTTTTTTAAACACAACATTGCCAAACTAAGAAAGCACTTTCTGAAGTGAAATAATTTTTATTTAATGCAGGTATGTCACATCTGCAGGCATGACCATCAGTGTCTGGGAATAGTTGTTAAAGGAGTAATAATAATGAATTTGATGACCTGTGGTAATATTATGTTAATGAGAGCTTTGTCATGTCTGGCACACTTGCTAATATGAAGGAAAGGTCTTTGTTTTGGATGCTGTTTATGATGTTATATTTTTGTCAGTTGAAGAATTTACCTTAGCAGAATGAAAAAGGAATAGTTATAGAGGTATATACAATTAGGACTCACCATGGTAGACTGGCTTAAGAAATTCTTGGCAGGTGCAGCAGTCTGGTAGTTCTGAACAGTGAAATAATTGCTTTGATCAACAAGATAAGGATGAAATCCTGGCCCCACTGAAGTCACTGGGAGTTTTGCCATTGACTTAATTTAGTCAGGATTTCTCCTGTTTACTTGACAGTTCTCTGTTATTGTTCTACTAACATTCATGTAGTGGTTTGTCACTTGACTTAGCAGAATGCATGAAGCAAACCCTGAAGCAGACTTCTTTTAAAAGTACCTTCAGAGTCTGAATTCACCATCAGGTGGGTCTTTATTCAGTGTTTGGACAAAAGGAAGGTATGGAAGATGGTTTTTTTATCTTATTGCAGATTTGATCTCAGTAGAAAGGAAAACACAACTATGGGACTCTGTTCTGGGAGGAAGAAACCTAGAGGACTGCAGAAGCCTCATTTTTCCTCATAACTTTGAGGCTATGATGGCAGTGCTATATTCTTATCTTTGTGACAAGTACAGAGACAAAAGTTTAAAGAAAATATAAAAATTGCATGGATTTATTTCTATTAATTCCCACTGAGCACCAATAAGAAAGACTCAGCATGTAGTATTAATAGCTGTCCCAAACCCTTTGCAAAGACTGACTTGAGCAAATCCCACAAATTTGTTGAAATCTTCAAAGGAGAAGAAAGTAAGGATCAACTGGAAAAGAGAAGAAATAGAAAAAATCTGAAAGTACTTATTACTTTCATTTATAATTGTACATTGCATTTGTTGTAAATCAAATACAAAGAATATAATGATACATTATCACTTATACCATAGGCTGTAGCAGAGAAGGCTTTTTGTGTAATTGGTACTTAACAAATTCAGCCATTTAACTGGTTCACAAAAACCCCCACAAGTGTTAGAGAGGTCACAGAATAAAATGGATATTTTGCTTTAAGTAGGATTTTATGTTAGAGAAAGTGCAGATGCTGCTGCAAGATGTAATATATTTCCATAACCAGTGATAGATAACAAGAATTGTTTAACAATCCATATCCTATGTGTGCACTTAAGCCATGGGGAGATCAATAAGGAAGCATTAAGCCTGGTGCCAGCTGAAGATACTATACCTTCAGGCTGTTTGGCTACATAATGGAAACTGGAGCTGGATATCAGTAACTCTATTTAGGTAAATCATTACCTAGATGCTGTCTTTTCCAATTTCTCTTTTAGTTCTGGATCATTTGGAAAGGGAAAAATCTATATTTAGACAGTGGAGTTTCTTTTTTAGCATTTCTAAGAAATATTTTTTCTATATAGGAACAAAGTATAGCTAGTGTTTTAATGTAAACGATGTACTGCTTCATCACAATAATATAATCACTTTAATTTGAAGTTAATCCTGAGCTCATCTGCTAAAATTAATTAGAATAATCTTTTTCAAGGCTTTGAAAACCTCTAATTTATTGGCATATATTCAGAATGTTGAGGGATATGTTGCATTCTAGATACTGACTTCATACATTTTCAGTGAGGAAGAAAGTACATTGGCCTGTAGGGAACTGTTTGTTGAATATGAAATCTTGATCAAAACTTGAAGTTTCAGAAAGGAACAGAGTTAAAATATGTTTTGAACATATTCAGAAGGGTCACTGAATCTTCAATGAAAAGTCCTACAATCTCAGCACAGACTACCATTGCTCTGCTTCACTTGGTGTTGTAGACATGACCAAATTAAAGCAAAGGGGTGGAGAACACTTTTTTACCAATTAAATGTATCCCTAGCCTTTGTTTATTTTGTGTTTGAAGTCATTAAGTGTATTTTATGGAAAGAAGTCTTGAGAGAAGATTACTTGAGGATAATCATAATGCCATGGTAAGCGTTGCTATACAACAAATCTTTATATGAACACAGACTTTCAATGGAAGGAAATTAAGAAGCATGATGTTTACATAGCTTTTTTGGGATTTTTTTTTTGGTGGTGGTTTGTGGGGTTTTTGATAGGTGTTGTTTTTTTGAAGTAATGAGGATACTATTTTTATTGAAGGAGTCCAGATCTTACCAAGGTCTGGAGGAATTTTGATGCTGGTGGAGTAAAAGTTGATGATGTCAAGTCCAAAAAATCCCCAACTCATCAGTCAAAATGATGTAATTGTTTTTTTATGTTGAATACTTCTCCTGTCTACTGACATACGGTAGAGGACAATATTTGATAATAGTGTTTGTAGTAAATTTGAGTCTAAAATATTTTTAATAATATCAGATATCCCAAAATTGAGGGCACTAAGATTGCTCATGCTGTTAATGAACTGTTGATGTCACGTATCATGGGTATGAAGTCAACAGGCTACTGTGATGATCTTTGGATGCCGTATTTTTATGTAGTCTTTGGTTTGCCACTCAGATACAGGTATTTGGTCTAGTTAGTTTCTTTCAAGTAGAGAAAGCATAGCTGGAAAGTCATTGTAGTGGCAAGATAGTTTAAAGAAAGAAGTGGGCTCTAAAAATGAAATTTTTCAGTAAATGAAAAGTGATGCTGCTGAAGTAGAGGAGAAGCAGCAGGCATAGTGTTAGTTTAATCAGTAGCTTCATAAAGCCCACTGAATAATTTAAAGCATATCAACATTTGCAAAATCCTAGCTTTGTTGAGAATGGCTTTAAACAATAAAAACCAATTTCAAATAATATTTGGCTTTCCAGACCACGTAGTGTTTATAGCCTAGAAAAAGGGATACTAGTATCTTCTTTTGGTCTAGTTCTGTAAGAAGGTGTATTGAGTCTTGCTTGGCTGGGTTTTGGTAGAAGGGGGCTGCAGGAGTGGTTTCTCTGAGGGCTGCCAGAAGCTTTCCCCATGTCCAACAGAGCCCATGCCAGCCAGCTCCAGGGCAGACCCAACACTGGCCAAGACCCAGCACATCAGGGATGGTGGCAGCGCCTCTGCAATAGTGTCTTTAAGGGGGTAAAAAGTCTGTTAAACTGCAGCTGGAGAGAGTAGCGAGAATGTGTGAGAAAAACAGCTCTGCAGATGCCAAGGTCAGTGGAGAAGGAGATGGTGCTGGTACTCCAGGTACAAGAGCAGAGATTCCCCTGCAGCCTGTGGTGAATGCCATGGTGAGGCAGGCTGTCCCCCTGAAGTCCATGAAAGTAGATGGTGGAGCAGATTATCCACCTGCAGCCCATGGAGCTGGATGTGCCCAAAGGAGATTGGGACCCCATGGAGAGTCTGGCCTGGAGCAGGCTCCTGGCAGGACCTCTAAACTTGTTTCCTCTCTTTTTTTCTTGATTGGTGTGATTGGGCAAAGCAAGCCATAAGATCTCTCCAGTTTTGTGTTATTTGTCCAATACTTTTAGTTGTATTTGGATTAGTATATTTCATAATTTAATCTTTATCTTCCTTTGTTATACTTTCCTTGAAGATGGACACCTTTCTAAATTATGTTTTATTTAAAAAAAAAGCATTGCAAAATGTATATTTAAGTTGAAAGAGATTTTCTGTAGCGTGTACTGATGTTGTAAAAACATCAAAGAAAAATTCGATTTGGAGGGGAAGTAGGGCTCCTCTTTGCATACAGCCTTCACTTTGTATTTTAGCAGATTTCAGGGTATCAAATCACATTTAGAAATATAGTGTGTTTTAAAAATGAGTAGGCCCTTGTCCTGGTCAAGCTATAAGATGTTCTGTAAAAACTAGAGAATTAAATAAGCACAAGGTATAAAAGTAGCAGACTGAGAGCATCACTTGCTCTGTCACTTTATTTATTCTCTTAGACAGTAGCAATAATGTCAGCTTTTAAATAAAATAAAACAGAACAGTTAATCCTGTGCTTTCTCATATAAAAAGCCACTTTGTTTCAGACATAGAATTTTTATTGTAGAAGCAGACCTTGCTTTTGAAAAAAAAACAACCTAACAAAAACCCCACAAAAAACCAAAACCCAACCAAAAAAAAAAAGCCAACAGAAAACCACAAACCAAAACAAAAACCACCTGAATTTGAGCAGAGTTCTCCTTAACTATTCATTATCTTCTAGTGGATGTAATTAATTTTATGACATCAGTCAAACTGAATCTCTTCCCCCTCTCTGAAAAGATCAGTGTCAGGATTACCCTCAGTTTTTAGAGAGTTCTGGAAGCATGGTTTTTCAGATCTTCAGTTACCTTGTGTTTGATTAAAAGATACTTCGCAATTTTGTAAAGTGGAGCTCTTGACTACTTAAAATGCTTGCAGGAGATATGACAAAAATGTTTATATATATGCATATTTTTTTATCCCTCAGTTACATCATTTTCATTTTCAAAACCTTTCAATGGTAGTGACTTCAGTAAAATGGCATGATTTACACAGGTTTAGGTGTGCTACTAGTGAAAGACTAAAATTCTATGCAGTTTGTAGAGTAAAATTTTCTGAATGGGAAGTTGTGTAAACAAAAGAAAAAGTTCTGTCTATAGGATAAGATGTAATTTTAAACAATTATGTACAATTTTGTGCTAATTTCCTTCAAATAAACTAAATTAATTGAATGGTATTATGATACTTAGTGGAGCCAAAGTTGCCTTTTCTTTATTCCTTTTAAAGTCAATCCCAAAGATTTTAATGCTGTAGAAGGTTGAGCTAACACAAGATAATACTTGGATTTATTTGGTCATTGGAGTATATAGTGAATGAAGTATTAAATGCTAGTGAAAATAAAGTAAATATAAGTAATGTATGTTTCTTTTTGCAGTGTTGGAGCAAAGATAGGTTAATATAATTGGATTGATTCTTAGCTCCCAGTGCAATGAATAAAAATCATAGTTGACAATTATGTTAAAACAACATTTTTAATGACTAAAAATTACAATGTTATTTACATGTTCTACATGCTATGGACAAATCTAATATTTAGGTACAACTGAGAAAGTTGAAATTTCCAGTACATGAAAACAATACAATCTTTGATATAATTTACAGAGAAGCAAGAATTTTCAGCAAACGTTGCTTTTCAGTTCTGGAAGGGAACTTCAGTGTTATTAAAAATGAGAATTCTCTTTTTTCCTTATGAATGCTTTGATTTCCTAAACTCTTAATGCCCAAAGGATCTATATGTAATTTGTCTATAAATCCACCAGAGATGTTAGTTTATTTCAACGGCATTAAAATAAGGTACTTTTATCCATGTTTACTTCATCACGAGATAAATGAATAGATAAATAGAGAATAGTGATTTATTTATGTTCTAGGAATTGGATAACTATTCATAATTAGATAGCAGATAATTGGATAATTTCAGAATGCTAATAGATAAATCTGTATTTGTTTTGACCTCTGTTCCTTTTGTTTTCTGTATGGAGGAGATGGAAGGGAAGGAAGAAAAGTAGCCCCTTGTTCAGGAACTCCATCTCTGTGTTAGAATTCTGTTCAGAGGTGATTCAATGCCCTTGCTCTCTTGGTAGTCAGAAACCTAATTTCTAGTAGATATTAATTTGTGAAAAATTCCTTTTTGTTCTAAGAGTGTCTTCTATTTTGCCAGACACTAAGGGTTTCTGGCCTAATTGCATTATTGATAAAGATCAGTTTGTTCCAGTTTTAGTGGACTTAGTTCAGCAAGACTGGTCATCTATTCAAGTGTCAATAAGGTTTGTGATTCCTATATGATCTTAGTAATCTTCAGCTGAAGTTTTCCGGGTTTATTTAACGTGTCAAGAACATGATAACAGGAATTGAACTCAGTGTTCCAGATATCATACCAGAGTCTTGTTCAATAGTGTTACTCCTTTCTTGTTCCTTACATGAAATGTTTTCAGGTGGATTTCAAAATTTTACTAGTCATCTCACTGAGATCTTTTCCTTCTGTCAGCTTGTGATTATTTCTGTGGATTTAGTATCTTCTTTCATTTCCATAATACCACCATTTCTCACTCTCATAATATTAAAGCAACTGCAATCGCTGTTGAAATAAGATATTTGTGTTTTGTTGCTAAAATTTGAAATTTTGTGTTCTAAACTATCTAACAGTAGTTTTCTCAAGCGACCAGTTCTGTATACTTCTCTTTCAGTAGCCCATCAAATAATGCTAGGAAGTATTACTCTACCAATTTAATTTTGTTTTTCTGAGCAACATGCATTCTTCAGTACCTACGTTTTAATCCCAGTTGCTAGTCCACTGTCTCCTATGTAATATCATATCTGATATTACATCTGGTGTCAGTATGTTTTGTTCCTCTGTTCTCTGGCCCAAAATAATTCATCAGCATGCATCTCAAATGCTTATTCTTTGATTTCATTCAGTTTCTCTTGATTAGGCATAGGTTCCTCATCAACTCTTTCTGTCTTACTACTGTTCTGTCAAGGCTGTCTGAAATATCCAAAATCCCCAACATAACAAGGCCTCATGTGGCAAATTGCATTGTCTTTTATTTCTTGCTCACGGCTAAGATAAAAATCTCATTTTCACTAACCTTCATTTTTAGCTTCTTCCTGTTAAGTGTTTTGCTTAGGCCAATATACTGTAAACTCCCTGAAGATAAATAGTAATTTGTTCCCCTAAATCAGTCAAAGACTGCTCACTTTGACAGTCTTTGCACTATGGTTGTGTGATGGAACACTTTCGTAACTCATGGGTTACAACATTGCAAACCAGGCCACAAACATTTTACAGTCTCTGCAACTTCTGAGTGCAGGGAATGAGGACTTGTTCTTCCTTCACTAGGAAATCCAAAATTTGTGTGTGTATGCACATACATACAAATATATAGTATCTGTATATGTGTCTTCAACAGGAAGAAAGTTTCATATATGTGCTCCAGGAAATACAAGTGTTTTAAATGGGAATAGGAGCAAAATATTTCTCAAAAATTTTAGAATGATGGATTCCAGAAGGGTTTGTTATCAAGACTATAAAAGTCAGTTTTAGTCTGTTTGCTTTCACCGTATGCTGAAGAAAGGTTAGAGACTACATAAAGACAATACTGTGAAAGTTTTTTTGACAAGTATGCTCCAGAGGTCACAGCTGCTCCAAACACTGTCTTTTAGATGCTCTCTATTGTTTTGGCAGACAAAAATCAGAACTAGTATTGCAAATTCATTTAAATAACCTTTTAGAAAAAATAATCAGGAAAGTGTTTATTAAAGGGAGCATTACCTATTTAAGTTTTTGATGCAAACTAGTATAAAAGTCTAAAGATCAAGTAGCGTCCTTACAGCTGTGTATTACCGAAACAATTCAATGCAGGGTCTACAGATTAAAAAAAGTCTTGCTAAATAAAATATTTTGTATAAAGTTCTTTATGTATTTAAAGTGTGCATATATCCAAATTCATATTTATGCATGCAAAATGAGTTTATCTGTATAAACCAAAACAAAAGCCTTACATATTTTTCTTGCTTCCTAAAAGGCTAGCACAAAATTTGTTTGTTACTGAATGGAAAATGTTCTGAGAATACACTGATGACAGTATATTCTGTAACTTCTGCTACTGCTGTATTTAAGCATTTTGAAAGAAAACCATGTCTAAGTTATAATAAACAAAAGCTATACTTAGTGATATACTGAATATGGGGAAGAGGATCTGAGACCCAGTCAACAAAAACCACCAGGTGTTTTGTGATGCAGTGTACTCTGAAAATATAGTTCTTTTTATGGTTATGTTGTTTGTCAAGGGTTAATATTTGCCTTGAAAAATTCCTTTGTAAGCTGATTTTTCTTTTCTGTTATGCAAAAGCAGATGGAAATCCTCCAAGCACTACAAAATTCAGTAAGCTGCATCTCCCAACACATATCAGAACACAGAGCATGTTTTTCAGGCAGTCTGTGCTTATCGGGTAAATAGGTGGTTGGATGGAACAGTGCACTTTTGTGGCCGAAGCACAACTGTCTTTGTTCATCCTTTGTTCACAGTGTGTAACAAGTGCCTCTGGTAGATATTGGGTGGCATTTATACAGTTCACTGTTTCTGCATTCTCAGTCCTGAGTTAATAAGGGTACTACTGAATGTTGATCTTGTGTTCTTGGCCGAATGTCCAATAATGTGTCTTTAATGAAAACAGCTGTTGGATCTGCTCTTAGCAATGTGTTTCCCAATGCCATTCGTATGACTTGCATACCACATGCACTGAACCTCATCCTGGAAGAATGGCCAAGACTATTTGTCAGTTTAAACACCACAGTTGCTCCCATAAAGTGCTTTTACTGCCAAAGTATCCTGAACTTTGTAAGTCAAGGTTTTACGAACTCAGGCGTGTTCAAAATATTTGAATGGGCTGCAAGCTCAAGCAGAAGCCACATAATTGGTGTGAATTATCTTTGCATAGCTCTCCATGCAAATAGTGACAACATATTATAGGAAGCAAAGCTATGGAATTTAAGAACTGGAAGTTTTGTTAAGGAGCATTTCAGTAAAACATGAGCAAATCAGAACAACAGTTTAGTGTGTCTCTGTGTGCTTCCATTGAAAATATGTTTTGGTGATTTTCTCTGACCTTGTACTACATATTCTGTTGGTATGATTTTTTCCCCTAATTTATTATTCTACTGGAATGTAGTACAGGAATATTTTCCATTATTTCATTGAATTTGGTTGTGTCAAAGCAGACAGAAAACAATGGAATTGTTGACTGCAGGATTGTAGCCACTGTTAGACTTAAGTGGTATGTTCTGAAATCTATAACTGATTATTTAGTGACTCTACATTCTGCAAGTGAATATCCAGACTAAACCTGGACTATTTGCTATTGTGAATTGTAGCAGTGTTTGTTACCAGACACCCATTTAGGACGAAAAAACAAACAAACACACCTTTCTCTCTGCCTTCTCTCCCCCCTCCCCCCTGCCTTCCGTTCTCCCCACTCCACTCTGCCTTAGTTCCCCCCCATCCCCTCTTTCTCTCTCCCAACTTCTCGCACTTACTTTTTCCCTTCCTCATAATTCATCTCCCTCTTTCTCTTCAAACTCTGCAATGGAAATATGTTTGCATTCCTGGAATATGTCTATTCAAATGATAGCCTCTAATCCAGGGCTGCTATGTGAATAAATGTTCCATGTATCTCATAATACACTCAAATATGTGTAGTTTTCTTCTACAGATTGTGTTGTTTTTTCTTCCATTTGAAATACAGCTAATAGCATTACTTATGTTCACAACCTGCATGTGGTGTTTATTTCAACAGGCAGGCTATCTGATGGGCAGATCCTAATAAAATTTACAGGACTTGAATAGCAGAATCACTACAAGTAATTGATAAACTCTTTTAGAGAGAATAACCTCTAAAGCATCAGACTGCATTTTTGGTGTACATTTTCCTAAAATTGTCGACAGAACAGAAAATCCAAGTGAACATGCTTTTGGGTCTAGCTTTTTGGAATCTCTATGAAATAATTCTACTGTTTAGATTATCTCCATTTTATAATAGTATACATATGGATGTAAAACCTGCTATTTACAGAGTTTCCTGCTCACATTTTGACTATCTTGCTGCCAAAGACTGCTCAGGAGCTGTTTTTAGTTCTTTCTGTGGACTCTTGTAAGAGTTAATTTCAGAGGAAAATGGAAACTTTATGCATAGTTTAGGTTGAGATTGAGTAGAAGAGAAAAAGGAAACTCAAATACTCTTTACCTCAAAGTGCCTTTTCATTTTTTCTGATGTATACCACTTTTGTTTTCCTGTTTTTCAACTTTTAAAGCCATTTTAAAATGCATAAAAACATGGTGATAGGAACCTGTACGAAAACTGTCAGTACTTAATTTTTGTTCAATGTGTGTTATATGTTTATGTTTCCTTTGGGTGTGGGTATCTTTTTCCAACTTAAGAACCAAAAGTTTTACAAAAACAGATGTAGTGAAAATAAGCAAGAGAAGTCTCATTTCCTTTGGTGAACAAAGTTCACAATTAGCTTAAGTGTAATTTTATGCATGTTGTACCCTGTCAAGCAGTTTTGTTGACAAAAGCTTGCTTTCTTGGATTTATCACAACTGATAAAAGATCTGTGATGCCAGATAAAAAATTAGCTACACAGAAAAAGGGGGAAAGAGTGGGTCAGATGTAATAACATATTCTAGATGTTATTCTTGCCAACAATTAATGGGGAAATTCATTTTATGAAGCTCTGTTTACAGACTGACATCTGGAGGACTTCTCAGCTTGGATCATTTCCAGTGTGTAGATTTATGTAGTACTATTCCTCCTCTTTTCCCCTTTTTTCCTTAAATATTTCATTTTTCAGATCTGTACCATTCAGTTAATTATGAATGAATGTGAATTTTTTTGTTGCTGTGATTCCTTTTAGGATTCAATGTACGCATAAAAGCTGAAAATGCTTGCTAAAAGAGACATTCAATGAATACTTATTGAAAGGTATTTAGAGATTTAAAAAAAAATTCAAGGAGTTCTTTTAACTTAAAAGTGTTCTGACCAGAGAAGTCTGAATACAGACCATGAGTAGATCTTTTGAAGTATGAAATGAAAAACTTGTAGTCCTAGCAGAAAATATCTTTTTTTTTCTTCTTTTTTTTCCATATACCTATCCTTCTGAGTTGTAAAATCAGAATCAATCACAAAATCTTGGTCTACCATGGTTTAAACATTATATTCAGTAGTGTGTATTTGTGCTTTATCCAGTTTCTTTTCCAGTCTAGTGAAAGTTTGAAATTTACTTTGAATGTTTCCCTTCTTTCAGTGTCACAATAGTCTTAGTGTGGTCTCCACACCTTCCTTCCTGTGAGAAATCATAGCATGTTGTCAAGAGTATCCATTGTTATCTTGAGGATGGGTAGCTGTGCCAATTGGAATTAGAAACTGGAATTTCCTGTTAGTTTCATTGGAAGAAGTGGGTACCACTTGTGTTGAGGCAGGCTATGTGTAGATGAGGGTCCAGTCATGCTACCCAGCACTCTGCATCTGAATATATTAAGGTTCATGTTTACCAAATGTGAGTAGCTCCTTCATTTAGAAAGTAGTAGTGGTATTAAAAGAGCAAGGTAGAAATGATCCTGTAAGCCTCATTGTCTCAAAAAATGGTAAAAGTATAACTATTACACTGCTTTCTTGTCTGGTTACTTATTTAAATAATTACTGTCACAAAAATCCTAGTGAAATCCTACCCCACTGAGAACAGTGCTTTTAGCACATAGAATGCCTTTATGCAACAATAACATTAAAAAAAATTTCATAGGAAATAAACAGTTATTGGCATTCTTGTATAAGTAGCATTTTAACTGTAATAACTTCTGATGGTATCATGACAAGTAAATCTCAATGAATCTCTCACATTAAGATCAAAATCATGTGCTTCCTTAGTGTTTTGTAGCTAAGGGCAAATAGGCCTTTTCCAACTCTTATTTAGTTACTGTCAACATTTAGTACTCATGAACTATTTTGGCACCAAAGGCCATCAGTCCTCAAGACTGTGTAAGTTACTGAATTTTGGGTTTTAGAATGAATGTTAGAAAAGTTTTCTATTTCCATGTAGAAATCCAATAGATACTAATTGACTTGGTGAGTTTTTGCTCATGCTGTTACAAAATGTTATAATATTAAAATGTATGATGTCATTCTTAATAGTTTTTTGGGGCAAGAAACCTTAATTTTGTATCCTGTATTTACAGGCTAGTGTTTAAGAGTGTAGATTTTATCTGAACAATAAGAATGAAAAAAATCTAAATTGACTTTTAAAGCACTGATTTTCATTTCCTCAAATCTCATAGCTTACATTTTAGTCACAATTTTCAAATGGCAACAGAAGTATTGGTTTACAGATATTTATTTTCATGTAGGCTGTTGGTACATTTATATTTAATGCAATGTCAGACATGACCCCATTGTTACAGTATTTTAACATGAAGTTTTTCTAATTTCCTATTTTCCTTTATATTTTCATAGCAGGTATCCTAAATATTTGAAGCTATCATGGGTTACAGGTCTGCACACTAACACACTTACTCCTAACCTTTCTTTCTTACTGAAAAAATTTGCTTGCTGCAAATCAAATATCAGTCCTGTGATACACGTTACACTTTATCTCAGAGATAAAGCAGATTGTGTCTTTACTCTTCCAGGAGCAAAAGATGCTATGTTAGTTCTTCATCTGGTAGGATTGAGTGTTTTCACAGGATTCACTGGAGTTGCCATGCTTTACCCTGGCTAGTTAGGGTGGTACATTTCTGCTAGACGTGGTGCACTGGTTTGCCAGTGGTTCTGAAACTGCCAGGGAAAATGTGACCCTCCTACTCAGGAATGCAAACCTTATCTTTAATTGTTTTACATATTTAGTTTAGGAAAGGGAGGATAGCCTGTGTTGCTGCACATTTGATGCACTTTTTATGGGGCTTGGAGTTGAAATGTCTTTTCTAAACAGAACAACTCTTACATGAAGGTAAAAAGTCTGTGTGCACCATTGGGAGTTGATTTGGTGCTTGTAAACATGTGCTTTCAGAGCACAATAGATGAGTACATGGATTTTTTTGCTTGCTAGTGGTGTTCCTGGGAGGGCTGTGAGAAAAAAGATGCAGCTCAGCTGTGTACTGTATTGTTGGCAATACACTCACTGTGAGCCCATCTTTTTGCTGTGGAATAGTGACACATCCTCCAGTGTCCTGACCACAGCTGCTCTGAAATGAATTTGAATTAACCTATTCCACTGCAAGCCACTATAGCTACTACTACTACTACTACTACTGTTACTAGATGGCTTCATATTTTAAACATAGGCATTGAAACATATTTGAACAAAAAAGCTGTAAGCAATTGTGTTGCCTAATGAATGGCTTGTAAAACCGTAAAATATTGGAACATATAAAGAAGACGTTATATAATACATCCTATAATCACTCAAGTAAGACATGTTATTGGACACTGAAAGTGTCCCTATGTTCCCATATCTTTAATAAAAATACTGTGTTTAATAGCTTATCCAAAAAAATCATGTCATTCTTTGTGATGGGTTAACAATCTTCATAAGGTTTGTTGATTTTGTAAAGTTATTTCATTCACACTTAATTACTTTATTACAAAAATAGCTCCCAGTAATCTGATCTTTAACACAAATCATATTATTTTCCATGTTTTATGTGGAACCAGTTTTGCCTATTCTGTGGTCGAAATTAATTCAAACTTTTTTCAAGATGACATAAGTAGTAGAGAGAATAAATTTAACCATAATCAGCCTTCTAAACAATGGTAAACAGTTTTCTTTAGCAAATGTTTCCTTGAAGTGAAAGTAAAGACTATTTTAGTTTTATGTGGTCCTGTCAGCTAATTTATCGCCTCTTGTCCTCAATTATGCACCAGTGAACTTGTTTTGTGGCATAAACACCACATTGTCTTCCATTTTCAACTAGGTGGCTGTGCTACAATCCCGGAGTCTGATTTAGAGGAAAGGACCATTATACCAGGCTCCACAGCAGTGCTTGCCAGTCATGGGCAGACCACAAAGCAGAAATCCAAGCCTGGTAAGAAAAGGAAAATTATACTATTTCACTTAGGGGTGTACAGCTCATCTTTTCAGAATGCTTGTGGACATACGGAAGAAACGGCATCTATTTCAGCCTTTGTTGGCATAATATGTAGCTTTTCTTGCTCAAATAGTACAATGTGTAGGATTCTGAGCTTATTTAGCTTCCTCTGTCAAGAGTGGCTCAACTGTAAAGATCAGTCTTGGAATTAAATAACTTCACAGTTGAAAGGTTTTGTGCTATGTAATACTTGAATGAGATTCTCACAGGTTTTATTCACAATCTCTTCCACAGAGGCAAAATGAAGCTGAGGGCATTTTGGTGTAATAAAGGTGTTTGGTTTTTTTTCTCTCTGGTATGGTGGTTACACTTTGTGCCAGCTGATTAAAATATGGTCATTACTTATCTTTTGTGGGGAGACTTCCTAGAATTTCAGAAAAATATTATTGGATATAATAAAATGAAATTATACTAGCTATAAAACATGCTGCGTACCGTGATGACACATTTTCTGGAAAGACTTCATGCTGCCGGGAACTGTGATATAGTGTTAACATATTTTAAAAGCAGCACTGTAAAGTACTGCCTTGCAGTTTAATAAAGTGTCTGGTAAATTCTCAGGGTTTGATTATAGCAATTTCACATTTTGCTTACTAAGTTGTACCTTCACACTTCTTTTCCCCTCTCCTTGACTGATTTTATCCTATAATATTTATTATAAAGTGTATTTGACTGTTGCTTGTAAATCAGAAGTGTTCATTATGGATGGGTGTTGAAGTTAAGAAAAGCAGCTTAGAGGTTGCAACCAACAGCAGTCGAAAATAGAAAGTCTTTACACAGCTGCAAAATCCAGTCAATTGTGTGTTTCAAAAGCATTCAGCTGCTTCTTTGCTCCTCCAACTGTAGCACAGACAGGCAGGGAGTTGGAATTCAATAGCAGAATTTACACTAGCAAATTTTAAATAGTGGGCAGGAAAGAGGGATATCTAATGCAACGATGTATTATAATGCCATAGTGTAACTTAAAAATTAGTACCTGCTTGCAAAAACAACCTGAAAAATCCCCTGAAGGCCTAAAGCTCTGACTTTTCCAGAGTACTAATTGCTTGTGGTCCCCATAGACTTCAGGTCAGTAGAAGAAGAGAGCCTGTCAAAGTTGGCATAAGTATAGTTTAATGTTTGCTGTCTGGATATATTAAGCAACCTCCTGGTAATGGAAAAGTATATCAGCTCTCTGATGTAGGATACAATCCTGATAAAATTCAAACTTCAGGCAACTAGACTAATAAATCACAAACATATGGCAGTTTATTTCTCTTTGTCTGATGCTCCTGTCTTCTGATCAAGCACCTATTTGTTCTTTGGTAGATAGTGTTGTCCTATATTTATATAACCTTATTATTGAAAAGACTAGCATGAGTGGAAAAGTGTAGAAATGTATCCATTAGATCCAGAACCAACAGCATGGGAACCTGCATAGCCTAGTGTAAGTCTTAGCCCATGATATAAACTGAGACTTACGTCACAGAGCTGGCTGTTGTTGCTTTGTAACTATAAAAGGCATAATGAAAACTTTGAAAGCTTTTAAAAAGTCTTTAGGTTTACAGCCATGTGTTATATGAGTGAATTTAATTCATTCATGGTAAGAATTGACTGCCATCTGCCAGTTAGTGCTTCAATATAGAGAACACCTAGAATATTTGCCACTGAGCTGTCTGGAAATTCTAATTGCTATGAGTGCAAAAGCCAAGGGAGCTACTTAAACCTGAAGGTAACAGTAGGCATGAAATCACAGCCTTTCAATGTTTTTCTGTACATGATATTTTTGGACTGAATTCTTGGTCAGGCACCACAGACTACAGCAAGACCATGGTGATTACAAAGAGCCCTCAAAGAATATTTCCCGTGTCTTACGTATCTTCTTATTTGAGTTTGCATTGAATTTAATTATGTGCAGTAAATAAAAGAGAAGATAGGACAAAGCAGAATAAAAGTAATTTTTCTTGATATATCTTCCTTCATTTCCTAATGGAGTTCAAGATAGATTTTCATTATAAGTTGTGAGTTGGTTGTTTGATGACCCTAGTGGGTCACTTCCAGCTCAGGATGTTCTGTGATTATATGATAATATGTTGTATGGGCTATGC
>VWYI01016889.1:0-35124 GCA_013399455.1 Anthoscopus minutus | reverse complement strand
CCTATTCCCATTCCCATTCCCATTCCCATTCCCATTCCCATTCCCATTCCCATTCCCATTCCCATTCCTGAGCAAAATTTCACACAGATTTGAACTTCACTAAGGATACAGCACTCTTTCCTGAGGTTATAAAGGGTATTAAATTCCTATCAAATACATTACTAGCTTTAAGAAGAGCATAGATGTAGATGTTAAAAAGTCCTTTGTACCAAAAGAGGTTTGCCACCTGTTCCTGATACAATTGAGTCTTCACTAGAAAGTCAGAACTGAATGGACCTATGCCCTCTAGACAATTTCACAAACCAAGTTCCTACAACCAACAAAAAAGACAATTATTTGATAAATGGAATGTGTTTAGGACACATAGAATGTGTTTTGGACACACAGAAAGTGTTTAGGACACTCCAGGCAAAAAAAAAAACTAATTTGAAACATGGATTTCAGTCACGTATGTGCCCCATAAAATTGGTAAAATCATTACTAAGAGCTGCATAACATAGGTTAAAGAAATATGACATGATGGGATTACATGATTAATGAATCAGTAGGATTTTCATTTAAAGAGGAGAAAAATCCACCATATTTTTCTGTCTCGTATTGCACTGAAAAACATAAAATCAGTTACCTAATATGTTTGGTCTGAATGCAAATGGTTTGGTTTTGCAATGTTTCAGCCATCTGAAATAACAACAATGTTTAGGGCTATAATGGATAAGTTTTCAAGGCTGCAGTCATAGGCCTCCAGGAAATCCTTTTTCACTTAATCAGCTTTCCAATTTTTCAGGTAAAAGGTAGCAGTTCTGGATCAAATCCAAGATTGAGGACATAGGATTAAAAAGATTCAATACATTTTGCATAGTCGTCACAATTTTAAATCAAGATGCCGTTTTAGGAAGTATTAGCACTTGTTTTCCCCTCATGTTTCCACTTCCTTCCCACTTTTTGGTACTATAATGAAAACTCTTCTCCCCCTAATTAAAAGCAGCTTATGATATCCATGTCTCTGCAGATATTCTGCAGCAAGTTAAATACATGAAATATTTTTATGTGACAAAACTACCGTTTGCTGAAATTATATTCTGCTACAGCAAAAAGACACTTCTCAAGGTGCAGCACTATTGAATGTCTTTTAGCATTTTCTGAAAAGGCAAAACATCCCCTAGTGTAGCACTTATCTTCTCTTCAGTGCAACTGCCACGGTCCAGTGCTTGACCATGTCTCAGCTGAATAACACCGGAGCATGAGAAGCAGCAGCTGAGATAACCACTGAGAACAGCAGCTGTTCTGGTTTGTCACAAAGTCACTTCTCTTCTTTTCCGGCAAAGTGTACAGAGATTTTTCTGCAAGTTAAGCCTAACTCATTTCATATATTTTTGTTTATCTCTCAAGTTCGTGTGCAATAGGAAAAAACTGAGAACAGAGATAAAACTTGTGCATTTCTGAATTTGTTTGGTTAACAGCAAGAACAACTACTCTAATTTTCATGGTCTCAGGCAGACAATCAGATGAGGTTCACAATGATTGATCTGTGTGTGTCTTCCTCTTTCCCCTACACGTTTCTACCTACACTGCCTTTGGAAAAAGTCATTTGGAATAAAACTTTTTTGTATTTTGTAGAAATCCCATATTTACATTCTTCCCCAAACAAGCTGCATCATTTTGTGAGCAACTGGTGGCAAGAGGGTTATCTGGACAAAGAACCTCTATTTTGAAATTCCTAATGTTTTTCATTTTATCACATTGTAGTGTAAGATAGAACTTTTACCTGCAGCCATAGTGATTTGGATTGGATACTATTACTATCAGACACAGCGCCCACACTCCAGGTATGTAGGCAGAAGTAATCAATTACTAGTAAGACATTGGGACAATTCAGTGGAAACTGCTTTGTCCAATTTGCAGGAAACTTAATTGAATTCAGTTATCCAACTTCCAAAGTTGTCTAAATGAGGAAAAGTAGTTGTCTGTCAAAGAGTGGTCAGTAACACCTGCATAATAAACTTTACTCAAGTAGCCATGATAGCATGAATGAAATGCAGTCAAAATCAATATCCCCTTCTATGGGCAAATTCCTCTAGTTGCCATAGAGGCTGACTCTTATCTGTAGAAACCTGTGTTTCATAACAGAGTACCTCTGCATATGTTTTTGAGTTGAGTTTTGCTTCTGCTAATGCAAAAAAATTTTCCTGTCAAAATGACTGCTTTTACAGTTGCTAAGGACAAGTGGAAGACTTAACTGTTTGTCTTTAATTTCACTGGAGTACTGGTCCTACATGGTTTATACCATGGGTCAAGTCGTGGTCTCCAGCTCTCTTCTACAACTCTGTTCTTCTACACTAAATAATGCCCTCTCTGCTACTTTTTTAATCACAGGAACTATAGACAATAATAATGATTGTGTTAATGTTTTATTTCATGTTTCAGTTGCATATTGCATATATTCTAGAGGAAGAGCAAAAGCTTCTGTCTCTCTGCTGAAGCTTATTTTAATCACCAGAGTGAGCCAGCACCTAACAGTTTGAATATGATGGCTTATAGCCCATAAATCAAAGGGCTAAAGAGCAGAAGAGACCAACAGACTTTTTATGCTGCCCTCTAGTATATAGATATATATATATAGATATATATATATTCACACTGAGCTATCTGGTGTAAACACAGCCGCTGGCACGTGCAGTGAGCCCTCCTGCTGGAGCTGGCTTCCTTGGCTCTTGGAAGGGGCTTGAGTCCTGGCCCTTCTTGTGTCCTTCATCAAAGTAAGGTAACTAGACCCACAACTGACTTGTTGGCCAAATGGAAAGTAACATAAAGTGTTCATGAGAGCCATGTTTCCCTTGGGACAGAGAAGTGTTCTGAGAGAGCTCCTTTTCCTCCATTCCACTATTTCCATTTATTTCCATTAGTCTGACAAAAAAAGTAGTCCTACCTTTTCAGTGCCAAAACACAGAAAATTTAGTGAAAATGTAAACTGGTTAAATTAGGAAAAAATGCATGGAAACAAATTAATTGGAAAAAAAGAGGTTGCTATATTTTTACAGTTTAACATTTTTCTAATATTAAAAATTAGTAACAAATTTCTGATATGGCCAGTGGAATTGTAGAATTTAATGCCTAGCTAGTGTTTTTGGTCTAGATTTATCTAGATTATTTTAAAAAGCAGATTTCTGTATGGATAACCAGTATCTAGCAAGAAAGAGCAGATTTCAAGCTTAATTCTCTATTTGTTAAAGACACATATGAATTTTAAAGTAGCAGAAAATAAGTGAATTTTTTGTTACTACAATTTTTCTTGCAATTTTTTTTTCTAATTTGGATTTTACTGAAGACATTTCTTGGAATATATGCAACATGATCAATTCTGGGCAGATGTTTCTTTGGTTTAAGTATAGCATTCCTTAGAAAGATACTAATCTTTAGAAAGATATCTAATCCAAATGAGGAATGACTATCTGAGCTTTTTCTGATCTTTATTTGTAGAAGGCAAATGCCAAGCTTCACAGAAGTCAGACTGCATTTTAAAATTAATCCTGTTCCAAGGCAATGATTTTTTATTTCAATATATTCAATGAAACTGCCTTTATGCAGATCTTTGAAAACTAGAAATTCTACCAAAATTACTCCCATTGAAGTTCCAGTAAAATGTCAATCCTAATTCACTTGTGAGAGCGAAAGGAATTTAAGTTCAATACAACAGTTTGTGCATCACAAACTTTTTGTTTGTTTGTTTTAAAATTTATTTTCATGACTGAATTTAGCTTCATCTTGCTGCACTGATCCTATTTTCCAACGGCAAAAACTTGGTTATGAATTTTTGCCTTTATTTTCCTGGGGGCTGGAATCTTTCTCAGGATATGCCTGAAGCACATGTTCTATATTAAGCCAAATAAAATTGAATGTATCCTTAAAATTAAGCTGGTGCTTATTCTTTGCTTAATAAAAATGAATAAAGCATGTGTTAACTATTTACTGGGATTGAAGTCTGCTTGCTGAGCTAGAGGATAGGCTTTTTGGATTAGTTTTTAGCAGTCATCATCATAAAAACACAGATGGAGCATTCAAATGTCCTGATTGCTCACATGTTTTCATGATCTGTAGCCAGGATCTGGTATGGATTTTTTTCAGTTCAGTCAGAACAGGACTTCATGTGGAAAGCAGCAGATGGAAGGAAGGGAGGGGATCCAAGTTTTTAATCCTTTTTTTCTTTTCTGAACAGATGTTGTTGAGATGATCGAGCTACAAAGCCACAAATCTAACCAAAAACTGGGTAAAGAAATATATACAAACATATGTTGATGCTTGGTACATGGTTAATCAGGCAGGCTACAGTCATCTACTGATGATATTAATATCTCCCTTGCATGTAGTATAGATGACAGAGTTTTTAGGGCTGCTGCAGAAGAAGGATTTAATTTTGTGTGCTGCTTTGATTTCTTCTTCAGTCTAGAGAAAAGCTACAACAGTCAAAATTACTTCAGTAACAATTAAATGGTTCAGCACAGGACCAGGAAGTTGGTGAACAAGCTGAAAAAGAAGAGTGAAATAAATAAATAGAAGAGATTTTACCAGAATTATGGGAAGGTCATGGCTCAGGTTCACAGACTTCAGGTTGGGGCCATAATTTCACTGACAACTATCAGGTAAGGACTAAATAAATGGAGAAATAGTTGTATGAGATAGAGTTTGCTGATGAGTTAAGGAGCGGTATTTTCCTGATTATTAATTTTCATAAAGATAAGGCTATTAATTAGAACTATGCTGATCTTACTAAGGTGGTGACGATGAAGTAATTCTGATTTTTTTAGCGATATATTTATTGCATCTACATCTTTAAAAACCAAATTCATTACTTCAATGACAATGCCTTCAAAGTAAAGTATAAATGAAACATCTCACTTCTATTTTTTTGCAAAACTCACCAGTTAAATCAAATATATGCGAAACTTTGAAAAAAGTTAGTAATTACAGCTTATTAAAGCTTCTTTTACATAGTAACTTCCTTGTTGAAATTCAGTTATTATGAATGAAGGGGATCCCAACAGGAACCTGTTTTACACTTGAAAGCTCAGATTTATTGCTCTACAGTAAAACTTTATGTTATGCAACATAAGTCAAAGGAGAAATTATACAACAATATTTCTGTTATCTTGTCTGGGAAGACCAGAAATGGAGTTCAGGTTGGGTGGGACAGGTTGTTGTCACTATACAGACAGTTATGACTGCAATATCTATGACCAAAAGAAACAACACAATATGGAGAATACTTACAATGAATCTATATCTACCCTTTTTTGAAAAAATGACTCCAGATCCTTAGAATGGAAAGCATTTAACTATATGTAACTATATTAACTATATGTATAAAAAGATTCTTGTATAATCTAGGTCATATCTAACTGACCATATAGAATAAAATGTCCTTAACTTCTTGAGGCATAAAGACACTACAGTAAAAGAAAATAATAACAGTCTACATAAAAGATGTAAAAATTTGAGGTTTTTATAAATACAGAAGGAAGACAATCTAAGAAATTCACCATGAACACTGAAGGGTCTATAATTAATTAATTTCTGTTCCTGAAAAAATACCCTTAAATCTGAAACAGTTAAACACCAATAATGACTAGAAAGTATTTTTGTGAAGAAGATCATATCTAAACATATAAAATCAAAAAACCCAAGGTCAGAGCAACCTTTTCCATAATACATGGAAATTATCTGATTTAAAATATTTCAGGCCTCTTGTCTTTACAGAGTTTGATATTTTACCAAGACTGTGAAGTACCTCATGGATACTCATTAGAAATGTAGAGATTTAAGTGCTGAACACAATAATTAATTTTATGGAACAGTCATAAAGCTACATAAATACTATAGCTTTCTTTAGACAAGGTAAAAGACACTGCTTCTATCATGTCATACATGTAATTGTGGACTCCACCAAAACTTGTCTATCTAGCATTTCATAAACAGGCCCTTACCCTTGTATTGACAAGATACCAGAAAGAGGCAAAAGTAAAAAGGACAGCTGACAACACAAACATTTAATGGAAATTATGGCAGCCAGAAAAATAAATTTATGTATTTATCTAAAGCAAATCTGCAATTTCTGTACTTTAAAAATACACAGCAAAACTGTCTGCAAGAAAACTGGCAAAAAACAAAGGCTCAAAGACAAGGTAAGAATGGAAATTAGGACAGCCTACAGAAAGCTATTTGGATAAAGGAGTTAGGGCCGTAATTTTATCAGAGTTGAAGACAGAGACAGGACACACATTTCACAAAAATGAAAGAGAAGGTTACATAACACATGGACTATAAGGAGGATCTAAGGAAATGAAAGAAACAAGATGGAAAGCATTTTGGCTAAATTCTAAGATCATACAACCTTGCAGCTCCTAGCAGATGATCAAAATATCAGAAAAGATAATGACAGAATTACAGAATAATGGAGGGTTTAAGGGGTGTCTAGAAGTCATTCAATCTCAGAGAGGAAAACAAAAAAACCACAGAAAGTACAACAGAATCCTTGTTGCAAAGAAGTGAAGAAAAAAGAGAAAAGACAACACAATACAAGTGGAATAGATAAGCAAGTATGGTGATGCCTTAAGATTTCAGCCTTTATATTTTTCAAATCCTGTGCTGCCTTAGTGCATAACCCTAAACTTCATATAAAGTGTTAACTACTGTCTTCACAGTGTGGTCAGACAAAACAATTCCTCTTGGTCTGGAACCCAAGGACACCCTGCAGCCACAGGCACAGAAAAGTATAAATGAAAGTGAATTGTGGGGGGAGAGTGAGCTGGGGGAAGAATGACTTCATTACCTGAAGCTGTAATTGGACAGTGATATGCAAAGAGACCAAACTTATACCTGTGTGAAAAACTTGTGACTGCTGTCCATCTTGGGTGTAGCCTCTGGGAGGCTTTTGACTGCCCAAGGTTTGAAGGCCTTTAATAAACACACACTTTATTCTCTCAACTTTGTCTAGCCTCTGTTCTAGGTAGCCACTCTAAGACATCAATGGGAAAATGAAAAGGACCAACACATTGATAGCAATAATGGTGTTAAAAATATTTTAATGGGATAAAAGGCAATCCAGAGCAGATTTCTGATTAAGATGTAAACAGTAATTCAGCTGTAAACAGAACAAAAAGCTTCCAATGCAGTTACAATAAATTGTCTAAATAGTTCCATAATATTCTCAGAAAACATTACAATGTGAATACAAGGCTGGATTCACTTACCAGAAAGATGCTGCTTTAATTTAACATTTATCAAAAGGACAAATAATAAACATTCCAGACAATTTATCAAAGGTAATGTGTAAAAGACTGAGTGTTAACAGGATTTTTGTGCTCTAGTTTTGAGGAAGAGAGTAAAATATGAAAAACAATCATAAAACCAAAATAAAATTTCATTTCACTTTTAATTTATCTCCAGTGAAGATCATGTTCATAGACATTAGGCATCAATCATATGCTGGTAAACCAAACAGTTCTGGCTGGAAATCTTCCATGGACTTAAGCAGCAGTGTTGCCTCCTTTGTAAGATCTGGATTTAATTTTTCATCAGGAATCATAACCACTTGCATTCCTGCTGCCAGGGCTCCTTTGACTCCCTGTGGTGAATCTTCAAACACAAGACACTGAGAAACAAGGAGGTGAGGGGGAAAAAATTAATGTTACTATAAAGTTCTCATATCTTATTTTAAAAGACAGAATGATTCTGAATGAAACTTAGTAGGAAAACTAAATTTTGTTCTTGGCTTAGACATCCCTAATTAGAACCAGAGCAAACCTCTCAGTTTGAACATCTGCATGGTAATTAACCTTTCATTAATTTCAATTAAAAAAACATCAATACACTTATTTAAATCCCAGAAACTGGTTATCCAGATGTTCCTTAGTGCTTTTATAGGGATGTGTCTAATCACAAGCTTAAAGTAAAATAAAGCAAGTGCCTAAATACCTTTCAAAGCAGGCAATTTAACTTTTCCAAATCAACTTTAAAACCTGCAAAGTGGAAAATGCAGTGCTTTCACTCACAGGTATGGCATTTCCTACACTCTCAAAGTATGGGAAACACTAAACCACCTAGGCCAACAGTAGGACTTTGGATAAGTGGAGACTGGCACTACTTATCAGAAGAGTGCTGTCAAAGTCAAACTCTATTTGCTTAATTCTTCCAAAGCAATGATGAGAAAGAAAACAAGCAATTATATTGGAAGGTTACATTTAGAGAAGAGAGAGTTTAGTCAGGTAGAACTTCCATGTCATACAACAGTCACAATCATTCCAGATTGCAGTTTGGAAGCAAAGTTGTTGAAAACAATCATACGTTATTTATGTAGATTTTGTAATTTGATGTCAGAATATTTAATAATAAACAAGTAAGAAAAATATATGAAAATCATTTAGTTTTATAGAATTTATATAATGAAAAAACGTATAGCATCTCTTCCAGTCCATGACCTGCAAATTCAGTTTGAATTTTTGGTCATGGATAACCTAAAGCAATTTTTGGCATCCAAGGATCTCAAAAATTTTGATCTATACTGACACATGGTTTCTAACACTTCACCAATTCATACTGCATTTATTATCAATATTACTAGCACTGCTACTACTACTAATGCCAAAATCACTGCCACAAGTAATTTTAGTAATTGAAAACAGATGTTGGGACGGTTAAGGCAATTTTCCTCACATTACTAATCAATGCTCTCAGGCACATGATGTGATTCCTGAGGCTATCCTGTGCAGGGCCAGGAGTTGGTCTTTGATGATCCTTGTGAGTCTTTTCCAACACAGAATAGTCTATGATTCTATGAACATACAACATCATACCACACCTTTTAGTGCAGTAGGTTCTCAAACATACAACTATTTCACTGCAGAACGTAAAGGCTGAACAGTGTTTGTTCTGGCTGTGCTCTAGGGGAACCAAGTTGCAACTTGCAAAAGCTTTATTGCATTCAATGAAGAAATTTTTGTAAGATGTATTAAATGTACCCATCTATTAGAGACCCTGGAAGGGGAAAAAGAAAGAACCCTGATTTCCTTTATTTTTAAAATATTGATTCTTGCCTTTCAACATGTCAGCAACAACTTAAAGTCTATCAAGAGAAAAGTAAAAGGTGCTTTCTGCCTTGCATGTAATAAAATAAAACTTAATTAATGATTTTTAGTGAGCCAAAGGAATCACACCAACCTCTCTTGTGCTCATTTTCTTCATACACTCACTGCATTGCAGTTTGAACAATGGGATCCTTTCAAATATTGATCATTATCACCATTACTAACTACAAATGTGTAACCAGTTGATCCTGGAAAGCTTGGTACAATTGCTATTAGAATGGAAGCATGGCTATGCCTATAGGTTTTGTTCTTAACAAAAGCTTAGTTCATGACCTTAAGCACTCTGAGGACAATAAATGAAACTCTGACAGGCTTTGCTTTTTGAAGAATAAGCTTAAATGTTGCATAGAAGAGCATTATCAAGGCCTTTCAGAAACCTTTTCTGATCCAGCTCATACAAAAGAATGTACTTCACTGCTCTGCCTTTAAAGACCTAATTGACTTCATGATGTCACTAAACTTACTGTATGAGAGGAGCCAATGATTATGGAAAGCAATATGCATAATAAAAAGCTTAACTAATTCCCTGGACCTAGACATAATTAAAACTCTTAATAACCAAAGAAACTAGGACAATGACCCATAATTACAGTGTCTTGCATGTTACAGGAAATAAGTGTACTAGGTCTTCCTTAAGTCTTTCTTTCTTTTTCAGATTTTACTGAAACTTATTGTCAACAGCAGTCACATTTTTAATGGATGACAAAAGATTTACAGAGGTTCACACACAAAATGGATTTATTAATACATAGATATGTTATAAACTCTTCACTGTCCTGGACCACCCACACACTAAATTTTGAGATATGAAAGCAGCCAAGTTCTTTCCCATTTTGCATAAGTATTGCAACAGCAGCATCACTCCAAGTGAAAGACAGATGATATTTATACAGACTTCAGCTGAGATTCTGGCTGCTTCTGTGCATTATTTCTAAAACTTGTGTCACTGATCAATACTACTCCTATGAGATCTCTCAGAAGGTCATACTAATATAGGACAGTTCCCACTCTGGAATGAACTAAATGCTTAAAAAAGTATAGCAAAGTATATTAATTTATTTTTCACTCTATGAATCTAGAAAAAGAAATATTAATCATTTAACCAGAAGAAGAAATAATATTACTGCAGCACTTCATTACCTCAGCCTCCTACATTAAATGTAAGTATATAAGAAAATAGTGATAGATAGGCTCTGGGCATGTACAGCAGGCCCTCTCTACCCTATATAATGCAAAATTCTGGATGGAATAATTATGTGACTAACAGGGATATCCAGAAGTGTTATTGCAGTTAGTGATAACCAAGAAGGCTGGAAGGATGAAAGATTAAAATCAGTTTTAAAATTAAGATTTTGGGAAACCTGTAAATGTAATATATGCATAGGGAGCACTTATCAAACAAGTATCCTTGGCCATGTACAACATTACTATATCAGGTCTAAAACAGACTGAAGGACGAGACTAAAGAAGCCATGATTTATAAGTACAGAACTCATCTGCAAGTTTAACACTACCATCTATTGTTCTGTAAAGAAAGAATGAAAAGAAAGGTTTCATTATATGTCCTCAAATGACACAGAAATGTTTGGTGACATATTATGGGCTTCTTACGGATTGCATCATATACTCTGTAACTTCTTTCTTTTTAATTGATGTTTTCCCCCTGCATAATCTAATCAACTAGTCAAAAGCGTGATGGGTGATTTTGTAAAATCTGCACTGTAGAAATATTTGGTATCCTTATACATTAATTTATGTATATATGCACAATACAGTCTTCTGTAAGTGTTTAAGCACTAATTTAAATTTCATCATATATCCAAAATAAGCTCCAAGACAGGCTGCAGGAAGAAACTGTCCAAGCACAGGCAGGTCACATAATAACAGAATAACACTTGACTTCTGTAAACTAGAAGGTGCTCAGGCCTTTCATTTTTATAGATAACTTGCTGACTGTTCATTGCCAGAAGTATTTTTACATTTTTCTTTGTGAAAAACTAGCTCATACTATATGGCTAAAATTCAAAACTAAGCAGCATTTAAGAAGTAAATTATCAGTCTGGAAGATTTTACTACTGCAATCATGGTTTGTGGATTGTTCAACAACTTCTGTAATTTTTCCTTACTCAGTTCTTTTCAGATTTTCAAAATAATTCCAGTACGAACCATGCTAGTCATGTGAATGACCCAGAAATTTTCAAGAACCATAATATAATTCAGAATACAACACAGATCCATCCATATTCCATACAAAATGTTGAGATGCTTAAAAGGTGCTGTTTGTAATTTATGGGAGGTGGTGGAAATTCACAAGACAGAGGAAACAAGAACTTTAACATCATAACACAGATTCTGGGCTATTTTTTCTTGTTTTCTATGTTTTGACTTTCCAAATATGTGGGAACAAGGGGAAAATTGACCCATTTACCATCAGAGTTACTTAAACTTGAATTAGTCCATTTTATGCAGCTGCAATATCTGCAGTTCTAGTCTCCTACTATGTTAATTCTCTGATGAATTAAGAAAAAATAATAATGAAATAATGTGATTTATATTTCTCTCCTAATCTTTGGATTTACACTCCTTCCAGAAATTGTTGGAAAAAATTCCAATAGTGAATGCCATAATGAATTACATTTTATTTTATTTTAAGGATGTGCCAATTTGACCAGCCAGGGATAAGAGAATCATATTAAATATGCTGTTAAGAAAGCAATTCAGCTTACAGCCAAACAACTTAGTTCCATTAAGGAAAATGAGAAGTAAGCCAAGATGTTTTTAAATGCTATAACAAATGAATAAACTGGAAACTTAAAATCAAATGAATTAAGCACCAGGATATTCAGCATACTAACTACAGCCACCATTCTTTATGAGACAATGATTCATATTAAGAACTGTTTAGAAATTACATGCACACATGCTTTTTAATTGAGATTTTTATTAACTCACTACTAGGAGTATGTTGCAGACCAACATACCAAGAGTCCAATTATTTACCATAAAACTTACAAAACAAAAAAATCATTAGCATAATTTCTAAAAAGAAAAAAAAAGTGTTACATCTGCACATAATTAGATCACTCTGTGTTTCTAGCTCTTACATAAATGACACTTTATATTTCAGACCACACCAGCAGTTCCTCTCTCACAAACCAGTTCACAGAATGCTATCTCAAGGAAAGTCAGAAGGAATAAAATGGTTTGGATGGAGAAGAAGGAGGGGAAATCTCATATTTTTTGCTTGTTTTCAAGAGCTAGAAACCCAGATCAAATGAAAGGAAATGTTTCTGTGAGTGACAGCCAGCCCCAGACACAGTGGCTCTGAGGCAGGAAGAAGGTCACATTTACATGCGGGGTTACTCCGATCATTCCGGATGGCTGGAGCACTCTTCACAGAGCACTGTATGTTTAGACGACAGCACACTGGGAACTTTGTATGGTAACTTGTACTACAGGCCACAAGAAATTCTCAGGCATTTCTGAAACAGTGTCTAATTATCCCAGCAGCAGAAATCTTACTCAATCAACTGCAGCTTGAATTAGCCATAGAAGGGTATTGTTCTTTTATGGAGAACACAAGACAAATACTCGAGATGTTCTCTACTGAAGCTACTCATATTGCATAACATCCTGGAGTTTTATGTCACTTATCTCTAAAGGTGGCCTAAGAAGTAATTCTGTTCAATGAAATAGTTAATTTGTGCTGCCTTCCCTTCCACAGAAAACTGTCTTTATCAAACCCACTGGCTTCTTTGACGTGTAATACACAACACGTTCAAGCAATGCACCTTGTATGAGAACTGTAGGACAAAATACACTGGAGGGGTATTTTGACACTGAAGGCCATTTGGACACACCTTATTCAACACATGTCCAGCCAAAGCAGGCTGCTCAGGCCGTTGGCCAGGTCGGCTTTGAGCATTTTCAAGTATGCAGATTCCACATGCCTCCAGGACACCTGCTCCCATACAGCAAAACTGTATGGTAAAACCAGCCCTGTAGTGAAAATGGTTTTCCAAGAACCTAGGAGTTTCTTGTGTTCCACTTTCTGCCTGCTCCCTACTGCATGATCACTCTACACCTTGGAGAAGAGGCTGGGTCCATCTCATGAGCAAACACATCAGAGATACAAACCAGGTACCCAAAGGAGGAACTGTTTTGACACATCCAAATTCTAAGTCTCAAACTGAAACTGGAAGTAGGCACCAAAAGTATTACCTGAATAAAAGCAATGAACTTTTTGCCACAAGGAATGTGGACAAACCCACAGGTGAAGCCTGCTAGGGCAGGTACCCTTCCTGTTTGGTTTAGGTAACTGTGGAGACCCTGGGTTGGGGGGACAGAGAAGAGGAAGCTTCCCCCAGGGGGATGCTGAGGCTCCTTCCCCTGTTCCTGTGTCCCTGGGCCACTCCCTCCCTATTCCTCGACTGGCCCCTGGTCTGGGTGCTGCCAGGAGTCGAGGGTCACCCCTGGCCTGGGCAGGAGGAGGAAGCAGGACCTGGGACATGTGGGTGCCCAGGAACTCTGAACATCTCTCTACACAGCTGAATTAAACATCTGTAGATACTATACAAAGGCCCCTGTTGCTTTTTTACCCTAGACTTTACTAGCTAATATTCAAGTTGCAACAGGTAACTGGACAGCATCACTTGCCTACAACTGCCTCAGCAGGTGCTGAGAAAGGCAATTGATTCTCATGGAGCAGGCTAATTTTTAAAAAAATCCATTTTGGCAATAGTTTCCTTTTGTTCTATAATGCCTCCTTTACCAGTGTTATTTTCCCACACAGAAGCATCAGCTTGCATAGTGAAATTTACCTTAAATTGATCTAAACATTATTTAATGATTGTACAATCTTTGATGGAAATGTTAATAATAGCCCACATCTGCTTCAGACATAATATCATTTCCTAATTTCTTCAATAAAAGAGAGGAAAGGTGAGAAGAGGCATTAACCTTTAAACAAGTTTTCATTGAGAGCACAAAAACGTCATGGAAAAGGTCCCTCTTTTACTATCCAGTGCAGGCTTCTAACTGAACTGTACACAAGAGTGTCACCAGTCTGGATGACTTGGTGAGATACAGCTGTGTTACACGTTAACTCTTCCTGATCAGGAAGAAAAAAGCCTTCTTATCAAAATTCAAAGCTAGAAAAACGTACAAGTTGTTTACGATTATTAGCACTAAACTCCAAGCATAAAGCCAGAAACTACTACCTTTAAATAAAACAAACAAATCACTAACAAAATTATAATAATTTTTTCTATGTATTTCAACTACTGAAAAAACCCCAAAACATTAAAAATGGCAATTCTCTCTTCTCCATATAGATTTTCAGAGGAAAGTGAAGAAGAATGTACAGAATTAAGTTGTAAAAACCTTAACTCCTAAAGTTAAGAGGAATATAAAAGTTTCTGTTGGGCAGTATTTGAACCACACAGGTTTACTCCTTCAACCATCTTATACCTGGCATGCCTAAAGCTGATTGTATGTGTAAACCCACAAAAAGGCTGTGCAAGTATTTATAAATGTGCTCTTTCAAAAGTAGCTCATCTTTGGACATTGAGTTATGGTTAGGAATGTCATAAGTCTATAATTTAGTTTTGCAACAGCAGTCTAAAAATACCACATCTGAAATGAAAAGCCTCATTACATTTGTAACCAGACCTATTTAAGTAACTGTCCTTGTGATTTCAAAAGATGATTTCTCAGCCTCTTAGTCTGCAAAGCTGCTTTGACTCTTCAAGCAAATAAAACTCAGAACTCAAAATTTCTTACATAACTCTCTTTACCTAAGAAATATTTCTGTGTGATAAATACGGTATTTCTAAAGAATGTGAAATCTACCACCGAAAGTAAAAGAATTAATTATAAAATCAGTATTTCTACATACACTATGTATGATATACTCTTCTTTAACTGTTTATTATGAGGAATAATTAATTCAATGGACCCACTGTAACTCTAAGTGCACTCAAATTCTATTAGATCAATACAATTATTATTGGTAAAAATAATATTTTAAATAAGAATGTATTAAGAGGAAAGTTTAAAAAAAAAGTCAATTTTTTTTATAGTTCCAGTAGAAAAGTTGTGGTTTTCACATTAATCTCTAGCTTGTTTTTGTCAGCTTCCTTTATTTTAGGGAAGTAATAGTTACCTAGGTATCTCAAGCTATGAAAAATGCAGAGAAGGAAAACCAGTGAATATTAAGCAGTTTTATGTGAATCAACCATTAAAAAAGACTTCTCTAGAAAATTTCTTTCTACTGTAAACTTCAAGCCCAAATATTTCTGTAAATAAGTAAATTAATATACTCTTAAAATGAATTTAAATGTAGAAAGTTATTTAGGTTTTAATCTCTACATATTTCAAGATGCTTTTGTCAAAATTCCCTTAATATGATCTAGCTATTTTATATATTGCATAGAAACACTTTTTAAAATGCATAGATGACACACAGTTATCAAGCTATGCCTATTTCTCTATTAGACCAGCTCTACCTGACAAGGGAATGCTAACAGTCACTTCAACCAAAGGCTCTCAGTTCTTATTTTGACTCAGGGGGCATGCTGACAGGAAGAATAACAGGTGATTTTCCATGAAAGGAGTAAGGTGTGCATATAAGTGAATGCATAAGAGTAAACAACAACAAAAAAATTAGAAAAACATGTTTATTTAACTCTGTATTGTGTGCACGTGGATAAATACATGGTGTATAGGGGTCTCCATACAGATAGTCTCTCTGTGGCTAAGGTTCATTCAGTTTAGGATATATATTAGATCAGTAACTAACAAAGCCATGATAGTGGCTTAACATGAACATTACTTTGGGAACATCAGCCATGGTTTCAGCAGCTAGTTACTATGCTTGTCACACAATTTCTGCCAAAACTTATTTTGGGTACCCAGTTCTTCAAATAAACAAGTTTATCAGTATCTGGGTTGTCATTAGATGTTCTTAATACCATTTTTATCTAAAATCCCCTCCCATTCTGTATATTTCAACTACGAATAATGTTCAGATTCAACAGGGTATAAAGCTGACAGATGGCAGACTAATTCAAAAGGAAAACTACCACACATTTGCCTGTAAAACAACATCTCCTGGGCAAAGTCCTCAAAACATTTCATCAGGCCATATGCTTAAGTAAAAACTACTTGTTCATCCAACACAATAATGATTTTATATTAAAGGTAAGAATCACTTAGTGAATCTGCTGATCTGAAATATCCTTTGCAAATGTATTTGCTGGCCTTCAACAGTTTGAGTGAGTCTTAAGAAGAGGGATGAGGGCTAATTTTCCATTTAAACCGCGTCCACGTCTCTGAGATTGTTTGTATTGTTACTCCAAAGTTTGCTGCCACATTATTTTGCTATGTAATCATTAACTACTTATTGCTATGTAATGGACCCCACATCATATACATATATACACAGAAAATACACAAATGATATACAAGCATTGTATGGACTCAGAATCACATGATTCCAGGATGGCTGCTTACAGTATGGTGTTAATAATGACAAGGTGGTGGGTTTGATCCCTGTATGGGCCATTCACTTAAGAGGTGGACTCAAGCTCCTTGTGGATCCCTTCCAACTCAGAATATTCTGAGTTGTGATTCTGTTATTCCATGACTGACATTGGAAGCAACCTCTGAAGGTCACCTGGGCCAACCTCCTGCTCAAGCAAGGATGTCTACAGCCCAGGACAAGATCCAGACAGTGTTTGAGTATCTCCAAGGAGCAAGACTCTGCCACCTCTCTGGATAACCTGCAGCAATGCTGAGTCACTCTGATGGTGAAAAAGTGTTTCCTGATGCTCAGAGGGAACCTCTTGTCATTGAGTTTGATTCTCAGGTTCTGTCACTGGGCACCACTAAAAAGTGCCTGGGTCTTTGTATTCTCTCTTCAGGTATTTTCTTATATTGTTTCCCTGAGCCTTCTCTTCTCCAAGCTCACTTTGCCTTTCCGTAAATGTGATATGCTGAAGTCCCTTGATTATCTTGGTGTCCCTTTGCTGGATTCCCTCCAGCAGCTCAGTATGTCTCTTGTACTGGGAAGCGCAGAAAATGCACCCAGTATTTTCCAGCTATGGCCTCACCAGTGCTGAGTAGAGGGGCAGGATCAATTCCCTAAATCTGCTGGCAAGACTCCTCCTCATCAGCCACCTTTGCTGCAATGGCACATTGCTGGCTCGTAGTCAACTCACTGTCCACCAGACATTGTAATTAATTTTTTTTTTTCTTCTGACCACAGGAAATCAATTGGATTTTCTTTCCTTTTCAAAAATGTGCATCTAGATTCATTGGTGCAGAGACAGATGGCACTATAATGGAAGTTCTAAATTAAAGGTCTGAATGATAAATGTGCAAAAAATACAGACAAAACTTATTGCTAAGTGACCATCAGAAAATCTATGATGAGAATATAAAACACTCCATTAGGAAGTGTCTCAGTCACCCCAATACTGATATAAACACACTTCTTCACAGTTAAGTCAAAGAAAAATTGGCTTCTCTGCAAATGCCTGCAGTCAAATACAGAGAAGCACCTGAATGAGAGTTAATGTGCTTATAACACACACTTGTTTGGAAAAAAAAATCCAAGTTGTGTCAGTGTA
The DNA here is from genome assembly GCA_013399455.1 of Anthoscopus minutus. Taxonomy (NCBI): domain Eukaryota; kingdom Metazoa; phylum Chordata; class Aves; order Passeriformes; family Paridae; genus Anthoscopus; species Anthoscopus minutus. Next base: position 17,357 of record VWYI01016889.1, on the reverse strand, counting down.
AACACAGTCCATTGCGCTTTTCTTCTATTTAAAAACAAATTATGTGTAATTACATATTAGACCACAGCATATAGGAAAGAGTGATTTTACATTGCTCTAACCATCACAACATATGACCTGAAAGAAAGTACAGTAATAAAATCAACTCAGAAATAGATGCCAAGATATTGCCAATAATCTGGATAAATTGACAAGCAGCTGAGTGCTACAAGCAGCATTTTACTGATAACTTGGAAGCTTCAGCACCCAGATATTATATAAAGATTCCCTAGGGAAACCAGACTGCAGCAGGTGTGTCAAGGTGAAAAAGTATAACTGCCATACAGTCCACTGAATTATGTGTTCTGGCTACCAGGTAAAATATGCTGTGACTACAAAAAATAAAAGAGGATAGGCTGTCTAACAGATGAACAAGCAAAAGAGAATCTCAAACTTCGTGGCTCATCACACAGGAAATTGCTCAGGTGATTTTTTTTTTCTCCTTTTGTTTTTTTTTATTTTAAGAAGTTGTAGTGGTCTACTATATTTCTATTATATTTCAAGTCTTTGCTAATTGATTTCAGCTGCTACTAGTGAGCTATAGGTAAGATTAATCACTGAATGGTGAAAACTGATATATCAAATAGCAAATATGTCTAAAGACTAAGGACTGCAAATCTCATCCACACATGGGACTGACTCTGGGATTTATGTCATGGGTCTGCAGATCTTGAAGGTGTGGCTAAAAACACCTGTTTCATAGTCTTCAAAGCTTTGTAAGTTCTAGTCTTAGCAAGCAGAACAGTGTGAGAAAATACACTACGAATTTTTTTCTTCTCCATTGACCCTACACCTGTAGAAAAAAACACTTCAATACTTTTAAAGCCAAAGAGAACAGTCTCTTCATTGACAACAAAAGTAGGGATATAACAGTTAGTTCTCTGGATATCAAGGTGATGGATCAAAACTGGAAAGAATTACTCTGTCTAGAAACACTGTTATATTCTCAATTAGGTCACATTTTAACTTTGTTACCAAAAGTAACAAGAAGAAAATCTTTAAATATCAATTTACAACTGTCCTTTTGAGCTAGTTCACACAGATACCCAGTATCTTAAGCTTTGATGAAAATCAAAGATGTTGCTCATGACACTCCAAATATTTTTTCTCAATCAGACGTTCCTTGCACTTTAGAGTGCTGCAGGGTTCCAGCCAGGGTTCTCTTCATGTTATTCTACTTCCCCAGTAAACTTCAAGAGTTTTTCTCTCTGCTTTGGTTGCCTTCCTGACTACCTTCCTTGAAGAAAAGGAACACATTTCAGGTAGGCTGATCTTAATAAGAATCTTTCCTTAAAAATACTCTGGGGTTAAGAAACATCGTATTACTATTAATTTCAAAGAGCATATATGGAACATAAGCACTTAAAATTGCCAAGTCTCTCTAGAGAGGGATCTGTACATTTCCATATGCAGAAATACATACATATATGCACACACACATTAGTTTATGTAATAGAACTGTACAGAAGAAAAAGAATGGCAGAAACAAGGACAGGTGGGGGGAGCCTGAAACACCTGGGCCAGCTGCTCCCAGACACACTCCAGCAGTCACACATCCCATCAGCCTACCAGAAGCTCATTCCTGCGCTGCCTGATGGGGCAGAATGAACCCACCAGCCCTGTGAAGCCCTGGTTCAGCCACTCCAGGTGCCACACGGCCAGATCCATACAAACATGCCAACAGGAGAAGCTCCATGCATCAGGGCACCCTGTGGGAATGTGAGACAGAAGGAGCTGGTGGGGTGTCAGTAGGGGCCATCTGTTCTTGGCTGTTTCTGCATCAGTCTGTGTAGTCTGTCCTGTCTCCTCCAATTAAACTTCATTTCTTACGGTTTTTGTGGGCAAGGACTTACTATTGTGCACACACCTGTGCAAAGAGGTCTCAGTGTCAGTCCTGCCATGGGACCAGGAGTTTCACCTGCCCGCAGTTCAGCAGTGAGTGCACTGATGATGGGTGGGCAAGTGAGGGTGTGAGGACTAGCAGAGAGCATGATGGCAAGCTGGCAAGTAGGTGAAGTGTCCTGGAAGCCAGGCATGACCCCATGGGCAAGAGTTGGTCCTGGCTCTTGGAGGGACAGGCTAGCTGCTGTAAAGATTGTGGCATCTGGGCCTGTCTAAGAGATCTGTCTGTGTGCACAGGAGAGACTGGAATGATGGAAGCGCAAGACTGGGATCCAGGGACAACTGAGTACCTAAATCCAGCTGCTGGAAGGACCCTTAACTTACTGCGGGGTGAATATATGGTACACTTGTCTCGTATGTCTATGCATGGAAGTGACATAACAGTAACCCCACAAGATCAACATATGTATAGGTTTGAAAACATTGATTTAAACTCTCTGAAATCCCTAGGCTTATTCATAGCTGCAAAAGTTAATTGAAGGTGTCTACACCATGAACATGGGCACTTGTTGAAGAAATACAGCATTTTAAACATTTGCCAGTTAAGGTAATTTTTATTTATGGTTTCCACACCAAACAAACAAACAAACAAACAAACAAACAAACGAACGAACGAACGAACGAACCCTACCCTAAAAAGCCATAAAAACTATGTGGAAGACCCATAGACAAAGGCTTTGCAAATAAAATGAGAGCCATGGTCAATTGAAATAATACTGAGCCCTTTTGTTTATTTATAAAGAAATGCAAAAGGATGGTTGGCTTGTTTGGTTTTGTCAGGCAACACAAGCTTTTAATATCTCTAGTCATTCAGACCTTTGACTAAGATTTATTAACCTATCAAACAAAAGCAATTTTACAACATATACAACTGCAGTTTATTTCAGAACATTTACTGCTCTGTAAACAGAAAATCCAGATTCTGCTTAAACAATCTATTCCTTTTCTTCCTCTTGAAGCAAGAAGGAAGGCAGGGTAGTAAGAAATTCTAAGTGAAAAATAAAGAAATATTTACAAACTTATTTGCACAAATACATAAAAAGCATAAAGTTAGAAATTAAACCAGACTTTTATGGTGACTACTTCAACTGAGAAAACATCTGCCACCTTTAGGCAGTATGGAGAGGGGAAGAGCACAGCTCAGAAGGGCACAGAATAGGGGCACAGCTCCATGTTTGCTTTGCATATTTTCTGTTACGCATCTCAGCTCAAATGGTTCTGAGAGATGTTTAGAAAGGAGGCAGCTTATCAGAAGACTTAAACAGGAGCATGTTACCTACCTGGAACACAATCAGGTTATTGAGTCTCCCTTTACAGAGAGAAATGTGATGCTAGGGAACGGGTTACTGCTCTTTGGGGATAGAGCCTCGTATAATAGCCTGACAAAGGGGAGGCAGACACAGCTCCATGCCTCCAGCCCAAAGAGCAGCAAGGCTGAGCATATATCTCCCAGCAGGCACCAGCAAAGATACACATAAGTAAATATATATACCTATCTATATACATATGCTAGACACACAGATCAATGCAGTTATACTCAGCACTCCCAAGGACTTCCAGGGTCATTCAGCTCCTCTTCTCTGGCTCTGCAGATGCCTGGGCTCAGCTCCTGTGACCTGCAGTCCCAGGCTGTGGGCCGGCACCTCATTTTGCCCAGTTACCGGCACCCAGATCCGTGCTCACTCCAGCTGCTGGCACCATGAACACATGGGTCTCTGCCTAGGTCTGGTTGCTGGCCATGCACACAGAGACCACAGACCAGATACCCTTCAGCCAGGAAGAGTTACAAGTAGAATTTGCTAACACAGGACACACTGCACTGGTAAGGGGCTGTGCATGGCCAGACAAAGGCATCACCTATTTGCACATCCAATGTTTTTTATTCTCTTATCCCTTTATTTCCCTGTAATAAATCCTGATCAAACCCCAGATTCTCTTTGTCTGCATCCCATACTGAGTGTCATATCCTAGGCAGCATCTCCCCTCAGTCCGAAAGGATTGATCTAGCACTGATTTACCATGATAGCGCTTCCGGGACAGGCCTGGAAGAGCCCAAACTGCTTTTCCCTTCCTTTGAGTCCTTAATCTGAGCTTCTGTCTCCCTTTGGGACTCTATGCTGCCCTGACCATATGGGCACCTGATGTGATGTTGACTTCTGTGACAGATGTGGGAACTGTTGGGAAGGTGTGATTTGGGATCCCCCATCTGCTGTCACCTCTCTGAGCTCTTTTGATCTGCAAACAAGCTTTTAACAAAAACCCCAACATCTGCATCTGGTAGTGGATCTTCCTTAAGATCCATCCAATTCTATGCAAGTTTATGCATCACATGCTGCTTGATTCCTAACATGCAAGACCAGGAATCCAAGTACTTTCTTCTACAGGTCTTTATAACCAGGACCATACACTAAATATAGAAATCAATAGAACAAAAAGTGATGTTCAAATCAGACATCCCATTTTTCCTTTATACTCAATGCTGCTATTATTCCAGTGTTCAGTTTGATCCTAAAGCAATACACCACAGCATGTCACAAGCATTATTATGTCTTTACACTGCCGAGTAACTGAAATCCTTTTATTAAAATACAGCATTCTGTGATGGATTTCTTCATCCTTGGACTGACATTGAGCCTGAAGCTCTTACTAGTAATCACTTTACACAAAGCCAGATCACATACTCAACTCAGACAGAGAAGCTAAGGACTCAATTGACAGATTTTTAAAAATGGTATGAAAGCTGGTGAGACTGAATTGTTCTAGAAAATAATAGACACATTTCAAAATTTCTGAGAAAAACTACACTGAAGGCCTTTGCTAAGTATTCTACTTCTGGAACATTTTATTCACCATTCATTAGCACTGTATTTTTTAAACAAAATCAGAGAAATAAGAAAGTTACTGTATTAAATATTAATAATCTTAAAGAAAATTAAAGCTGACACTTACTCATATCAGCTGTAAAGAGGAGCTGTAAATACAAAGATATCACTAAAACAGTCTTCCACCAGCCTACCCAAAGTCAACAATCATCTTTCAAGCATACTTGCTCTTCAATTGATTGCTAAGATGATAAGGACAAAAAAATCAGTTGACAGGAGAAAGGGGCAGTAATAAATTGTCCAAAGACTTTAGAATTACTAGTTAATGTAGTATCAGAATAGAAGATGAATCTCTGACATCAGTTTTCTAAAGAAAACTTTTTTACTTTGAGAGACATGCCAAAGTGCACATTTGCAGCTGAAATCTTTTTTCCACTATCTTCATGAGATTTTAAATTTAGACATGTAGCATCCTAAATGTTTGAAGAGTTTCTGCTGTAATGTTAGGTCTGCCACATCACCTACCAATCCTCTTGAGACAGAATGTTTAGCCTCAAAAAAGTAAATGCTTTTACTATTTTAGTATATACATCATTAACCTATATACTATTTCCTCACTCTTCATCTACACTCCCTAAAAAATACTTGAGAAAGCTGTAAGGACAAACGGGCTACTGAACTATTAACTCTATTACTTATAATGAAGGTATATAGATTACTTAGTGCAGTTACAAATTCAAGTTTTCATTTTCACCTTCAAGGCACTATATTCTCTTACCCACAATTACTTATGTCTTGCTTTTATTTCCTTCTACTCCCTAGACATCTTCTATCCTTTCACTTAATTGCATTTTTTATCTCTTTCTCCCACTTTCAGCTGTATGTCTTATATCATGCTGACCTCTGTGCCTTGTACAATCTTCATGCCTACATTCTTCATCCTTCTCCAGAAGTATATTTAAAAATAAACTTTTTCAGGAATCATTGGTACATGCTCTTCTTCCTCCCTTTTTTATTGCTGGGCTATTACCTAAATTTGTCTTGCTTAAATCACTTTTGCTCCTTGTTGGACCAGGGCAGCAGAGAACACAGCTGAAAGCTGAGCTATCAGATTTACTTCTTATTTCTATCAGGAATGACCTCTGTTAACTCTAACTCAATACTTGCTTGCCATCTAAAATAAGAAGTTGGAATCTTGTTCACTAAAAAAGCCAAAAAGTTAATTGAATAAATGCCAATCAGTGTGTGTATATAGTGGTTAGTTTCTACAAGCTACATCTATACTTATAGTCTTAGATATTTACATTTATTTCATAGTGCTCCAACAACTGTCCAGAGCAGGCTCCATGCCTGTGATCCAGTATACATGAATATGATGCTTTTTATCCCCTCATGGTTTAATTTGTACTTAAATGTAAATACAATGACCAAACTAAGCAGCACACAAACACCAGGAAACCAGGGAAGCATTCCCAGATGAAGTGTTTGTCATAGTATGGTAAAGTCATAGCATTATTTCTGACTTCAAGAACACCTGACCACAGGAATTCTACCTTTCCAAAGTCCAGACACCTACTCTACACAATAAACTCTTCATGGAATTATCATATGACCATTATCCTAGTTATTTCCATAATTGCAATAATATTATCTTCTGAGGAACATCTTAAAAAACCTGCAAACACTTTTTGTTGAAATTCTAAAAAAATAATCTTCTCAACAAAAATTTTTGGCTTGGAAATTTAAAAACTCACAACTGATATCAGTCTTCAAATGATATATTGGAGCTAATTTAAAGACTGCAAATGCATTCTACCTCAGATACATGATCATTCTTTCTAAAATAAAAGGTTCTGTTTTAATTAGCTTGGGATAACTGCATTATTGAAAGTGAAAAGCAGTAAGATAAGTTACATACTATTATGCTTTTTGTGCATGGAACTTTTTTGAATCAGTAATATTTTGAGTCTGTGATAGTTCTGAAGTTCAGGACTATAGGAAATCCCTAATGTCTCCAGTCTGAGCTACAGGATGCAATAATATTTTCTGGAGACAAACTGAATAGATCACTGTGACCAGGTGTCTGTTCAGGAGAAAGAAGACAATTTCATAATGGAAGAAAACATGTTCTGTAACAGAAGATACTTTCAGCAATGGATGAAATCTCATCCACTAGCCTTTGCCAGTCAGCAGAACCTTGAGGCTTTGAAGCAACTAGCCTGTAAAGTGAAGGAGTTACTAACTAAATCTATCAAAAGTTACTAACTATCAAAAGTCATTTCCATTACCATGCCACTGTCATAGAAAATAACTGCAGTTACATTTTAAAATAATTCTGGTGCTATTCAGGGCAGTATTGACTAGTAATCCTAATCTCTACACTTGGTAAAATTTGCTGATAACAAAGTTTTGTAGATCTGGCACAACAGCTCTAAGAACTTTGGAGTGACAAGTAGTCTACTGGGCAGGCAAGTGTCATGAAATGAAATGGTCAAGAAATGGAGCAGGACCCATTAGCTGGAAGAAAATAAGTGACGTATATCTTTTCTAACATTTGGTTAAATACTGGACATCACTGTAAACAACTCAGTGAAAACTCAGAACTTGGGAGACCAGTTCAGTGAAAACTTAGAGTTTGGGTGATATCATTTGTATTCACAGACATATAAAATGGTCTCATCTGGAACATCTTATGTACTATATCACAGAGACATTATTCGATGTTAAAATTTTTTTGATAGGAAGAGTCTGAAGAAATGCAATCATAATGCTTATGAAGAGAAAAAAACCCCAACAAACTACTCCCACCTCTACAAAAAATCCCAACACAACAACCCTTTCAGATGATGAGGTTTTGAACAGACTCTAAAGAGCTAAATTTATGGAGGAAAACATAAAAAGGAACATGACAGGCAGCATTTACAACACTGAGTGGCAGATCAATTACTTCTTATCATTCTTACTCATAGCATGCAAAAAGCTGACACTGGAACATATGCAATGTATACAGAATTCATTGTCCTAGGCACACATCAGTATCAAGAAAAATCTCAGATCCTATGGAAGGGATACTATGGCCTATTTTTCTCCCTGTTTTTAACAAAAGCAACTTGATATGGGAGCAAAAAATTGTTCCATAAGTGGATAAATTAACCCCCTCTTGCTAAAAGGTGATCATTAAGCTGTGATTATTAGCTCTCATCAGAGATGGTACTAAATAAGATGGACACTGAATCTGACCATGAACAGTAATTCCTATATTTAGTATCATTTAGACAAAAATGAAAAGCCCTTTTTTAACGGAATAGGAGGGCAGCATTTCTACCACTGCTTGGAATTGTATTCTGCTTTAAATCAGAACTTCAGTCTTACTGAAGTTTAACTTGAACCATTTCCTTCTTGGCTTTGAATTATGCTATTATGCTAAGATAAAAGGATAGTGAAATGGAAATGTTAAGCATCCTTTTTCAGCAGAAAAGTGTTCATGTCTTTAGTTCTTTTATATACTACAAGGTCTTTTATCTTTACAACACCTATCACAAAAATAATGGAAAAAAAATCTCCAATACTGCTTTATGGAGTACACTTTGTAATCACCTTCTAAGTGCACTTATTTTGTGATGCAGCAATCAGTCTGAGTGAAAGCTTTTCCCTGTTTAGACTATAAATAATTTACCTGTGTTAATTGATGGTTCTATATGTAGGTTTTCTGCAATCATGCCAAAAAGACAGACTCGTACAAATTCTTTATCAAACAACAGAATAAGAAGAACCCTCCCATGTAATAACAGATCTCTAAAAATTGCCTACAACCACATCTCCACAAAGAACAAGTAATTTAAACAAACTAAGAACAAAAAAATGAACTCATCGCTCCCTAGCCTTAGTACATTAAAACAACTGTAGTCCTTCAAAGGTTTCCAGAGGCTTCCCCATGACAGTAATTTACAAAGAAGCAACTAAAAAATGTTGCCAACAGTGCAGTTCCTTCTTTTAGTCTTCATTCTTTGTCCTGAAACCATTGAAAACCACTGTTACAACAAGCTCTGGGTGATTACAAAGGTAACTCCAGATAGAGAGAGAATCAGTGCACTAGATCTTATTAAAAGAGGATTTATTCATGCTTGCTGTAATTTAAAAGACATTAAAAACATTTTTTGTGAAAATTCTTGTTAATTAAAATCTAATTATTCAATAACTGCTGTTTGGCATCTCTAAGAAAATGCTCAAGGTCTTGAAAGAAAGAAAAGATAACTCAGAGAGCAAGTTATCATAAAACAAGGATTTTCCCTTTCTGTTTTCCTACTTACCATGCATAATTAATATGTGATAATACCCATAATGAGTTCCCTAAAACAATTAGCAACCTATCTCCAGTGACCTGCTAATCTGAATATAATGCTTTTTGAATTTGGAGGTGCACCAGTCTCTTTGTGCTTACACACTCACCTCACGTAGAAGCAAAGAAGGCTGCAGAGCATAATTTATTATTCTGCATCACATTTCATCAAGTCCCTTAGCAGCTACTTGATACATTATCAAGACAAATGCAAGGGAAAAAAAAGTATTCCTACCTCTCCACTCCACCAAGTAGAGTACCCCAAAGACTAAGAACTAATTATAATACTTCTTTCCTTTTCCAGTCATTAGATACCTTCAGTGAAAGCAAACCTTGACCAGGTTACATTTTGCATGGAATTTCAATGACTTTTTTCATCTCTGTTAGACAAATACATCCATAAATAAACATGCACTGCAATAACAAGGGCAATGTCTGGCACGCTTAAAAGTTAAATTACTTGCAAGCCATACAACATCTCATTTTTCTTCCACAAATATATAATGAAGAGTGCCAGCATGGGGAGGTTGGGAGAGTTGGTGAGTGCACATGTGAACACACAAGTACACATGCTTCAGAAGAAATGGGAGGAAGTAAATCAACCACAGGAACAGAGAGCATGATAATTAAAAAAATCTGAAAACAAACAAACAAACAATCTCCTTCCTTTAATTATCTTTTAAGTATAAAATAGTGGCCTATCATGAATTTAGGGAAAAGATGACTGTGAATAGTAGTGTAGAGGACCAGACATAAGCATGTTTCATTTCAAATATTCAGAGTATTGCTACAGGAAAAGTGATCAGAGGAGAGAGCCCCATGGAGGTGGGGCAGTGCTGTCTTGAGCAAAATTCTTGCTCCCCTTTAAGACTTGTGCTCAGTTCCCCCACCTCAACTCATTACTTTTGTGTAGTGGTGTGGTGGCTTGTTTGTGAGCCAGCCACCCTCTGAAGAGGTTTTTGTGGGAGTTGTGAAGTATACTGTACAAAACTGAGGGCTTGTTAGCTGATACTTTTTTGTGGAAATGTATTGTAAGAATTTAAAGGTGAGTTAGCCAATACCTTTTGAGTGTAAACATTAGGCTGGCTGACACAATTAAGAAGACTGTATAATAAAACATAAATGTTCCCTGACATGGTCCAGTGTCTGTGTTCCACCTGACAAGAGCCTATAACCAACATCACTCACCCTCTACCCATGGGTTGTGACAAGTAGATCTTCAGAAGTCCTAGACAGTGAGATATGGCAAAACACCTTGCATTCTTTTCTCTACAGCTGGAATAACAACAGACTTCATCATCCATCGTGGGAGACACAAGTATGAGCTACATGCTTTGACTATGTAGCAGCTGGGGAAGACGCAGGATTCAGCTTCCAACAATGTATCAAAATAGAAGGACATTCCACTGGGGTATTGTATCTTTCTATCCCAAACTGTAAAGCTTCTAGAAATATATATAAACTATATTGTTCAGTGCTTAATTAAATTTCTTAGTACACAATTTTAAAGTATGATTTATTAATAATTTATTCCTTTATATTTCTCCAGTGTTTGTTTGATGTCAATATCTTGTCCAGCAGGGAGAGGAACCCATAAAAAAAAGTCATGCTGCTTATTATTTTGCAGTGACCCATAATAGCAGAAGCTCAAGAACTAGTCCAGCAAATATACTAAATAATCAAAAAACCAACTTGACATCTAGAAATGCCTTCAGTCATATTGCAGAACAAGAAAAGTAGTCTTCAGGAATTCAGGAAGAAGTTCTAGCCAACAACCTTTCTAAGTGAAGAGCTGATGTAACATGTTTACACATGACAATTTCTAAGGAAGCCCAAAGGCTGGGAGACTGAATTTCTCAGGTTCAAAAGTGCACAAAAAGATGTTTTCCTCCATTTTTTCAGGAAGTAGTCCACACAGTGGACAAGACAAAGATAAAACTCTCTTCTTATCTGCTTTAAAAAGAAAGCAGAAGTTCCAGACTGCTGTTGTGCTCTCTATGGAGAATATTTCTTGGCAGTGTAGAGATGTGCTGGAAATACTTTTCGAATTACACTTTACAAAAGACTAACTGCTAGATATTTTTACTTCCTGATAAAAAGACACAAGCTGTTAAGTCTGGGAAATTTTGGATACATACATAAAAGCAAACCAACAAGCTACAAAATCAGAAAAAGGGAGGTTCCTTGGACTTGGCACCTGATCTTGGTTAGAAAGCAGACGATTTGAAACATTCTGTTCCCAAGTCCATAGATACACCTTTTCAGATCTCACCTGCTATCCAGTTTCAGTACTTCAGGGCATGTTTTACATGACTAAACTAAACTAGTATGGGTACACACAAATGCTGGGACATAGTTCATTTGCCTTTTAATCACTGTGTACAATAAGAGTGAAAGCTAAGTAATCTCAATTTGTTAAGAGAGTGAACTCTGCTTTTGCTGCAAAGCACTTAAGCAAGGGGTATGTACTTAGGAGCAGCGCTTTTAACATCTTGTGGCACTTAATCAGTTGCTCAGCTGTCCTACCACCTCCCAGGGTGCACCACAACACACTTCTGCCATGGGAGAAACTTCTTTGCTGTGTTTGGAAGCTGGTCACTGAGTAGCACAGGATGCAAGGCTAACAAGAACATTGACAGAGTACAACTCTTCAGATAAGAGACAAGGAAAAAACACACCCCAGAAATACTCAAACGTCCAGACCTTCATTCCGTCTACTATTCATATGGCTACACTGGAGTTAGCATCAACAAATCAGAAGGCAAGAAGTTCTTTATTGACTCTAATCCATCAAATGTCTAATTAATTAATGAACTGCAACACATTAGTACAGACAAGAAAGTCCAGTGGCTTCTGAAAAGAAAGACCAAATTCTGCTTTCTACCTCAAAATGCACTTTCTGCCAGAAAGAGTTGTGGAGGAACATTGATCCCTCTTCATAATAAACAGCCACTGGCATGTGCTGTATCTGCCTCTGTCAGACCACAATGTCTGAGAACAACAGTGATAATCTTATCATCTCTCTTCCTGAAAGAAGCCTATCACTTTAAACTTTATACTCTGACCATTACCATCATAGGTTATATCCATTGGAAAAAGCAACTGGCAAGAACTGTTGAGTCCAAGAAAGTAAGACAGCAGGGCTTGGGTAAATCAGAATGGTTTATACCATAAGCAGCTATTTAGAAGGCTGTTTCAGATGAGAAAACAAATGGCTAATCTAGGCCTATGCAAAGACTAGAGCCAAGCTTGAAGAAACAGCCAGCGATGTACATTTGAACTAAGATGAAAAATGTCCATGTTTTTACATTTAAAGCCTTTCTTTCTAAAATAAAATATTTGTGAATTGTAAACATTCAGGAAAGAGTACAAGCCAATTAATTCATAAAATGGAAAAGGGACAGATTTATGGTGACTAAAATATTTGATTTGAACAGCAGGGATTCCAATTTACAGCTCAATGTACCACCGATAATGGCTGTTCATGTCTGTAATTTCTGTACTTGAAATAAAGTACTCCTAATACTTTCAGCCTCCAGGTATACACAACAAATAACAGCAATATCACTAATTAAGTATTTGCTTACCTGAAAACCATAGCAAGTAAAATATATACACTACATACATACACTAAAAATGGAGGAGTTAAGTGGGGGAAAAAAAGTAGAAAAAGTTAAAAAATGAAGGGTTTAGCATCTTTTCTTACAAAAACTCACAATAACAATAGTCGCTAAATCAGCCTTTATACTCTTTTATTTGTACAGTATAAAATTAAATTGCAAAATATTTGAATGTCATAATGTTCTGAATCTACTGTTCTTTCCTTATATCTTCTAGAGCAAAAAAGTCACAGAAAATTTCTCTGAACTTCTCCGTTCTATGTCAAAATGCCTACTGAGACTCATAAATCCTAATCCCACTTAATCAGTCTGAAAAAATTTTAATGAGCTCTCTCTAGATTTGGTGCAGAGATTATTTGTAACTATGGGATCAATTAATTAATTAGAATTGGAAGAAACTGCAAAGAAATAGTGTTTTAAATTAAGGCAATGATTTACATCACTTGGAACTTTTAAAATAGAACAGATTGATTCTTCTTAAGAAGTTATGACCATTAATATTACTACAATCTATCTCTCTGTTTAAAAAGTGAATATAAATGGGTTTATTTGCTTTTAAACTACTACTAGAGGTCTTTATTTTACAGAAAAGCTATAGGCAAATCAACCAAATACTGGAAAGAAATGTCTTTTAGCCTTCAACTCCCTTAAGCAGGAAGTTAATTAATCTGCGAGGTTTTGATGACAGAAGTATATTGGGAATATGTATAAATGTTGGCATGCAGATGACAGAAACCCTCTTATTCAGAGGCATATTTAAAATAATTTGCTTACCATTTTTGTTATTATGAAACAAAACTTCTTAAAGATAACACTGAAAAGTTATAGTTGATATATAAATATATGTATGCATAAATTATATAAATACACACAAATGGCCTGGTTACTATAAACTCTTTTAAATCTAAAATTAATATTCTAGTATTGCAAATTTCAAAACCATGATTTTAAATAATGTGAGCCCTATCAATTAAAGTGGAACAGAAAAATGTTGTTCAGCAGATGTATTTTTTTTCCTTTTTTTTTTCCCAGACCCAACCTGTGAAGTTAATCACTGAATCACGGGATGAGTGAGATTGGAAGGGACGTCCTGGGCTCATTTGGCCCAACCTCCTCAGTTGCATAGGACTGTATCCAGACGAATTTTGACTACCTCCACAACCTCCTGGGCAACCTTTGCAAGTTCTTAGCCATTCTCACAGTAAAAAAAAAAGTGTTTCCTTGTGCTCACAGTGTCCTGTGCATGTCTGTGTCCATTGCCTCTGGTTCTGCCACTGGGCACCAATGAAAAAAATCTGTCTCCTACTTCATTATAATCTCTCTTCAGGTGTTCATACGCATTAATAAGGTCCTATTGAGCATTCTCTTAATTCATCCATACCACTAAAGACAATCTTAGACAGGCTATACCCAGTGGTCGCCCCCGAAGCACATCACTGAACACTGTCACTCAACTAGACTTGAGCCACTGATCACAACCCTCTGGGCCTGGCCACTCAGCCACCAAACCACCTCACTATTTGCTCATCCATAGCATATGGGTGAGAGTGTCACAGGCACTATTGTAATCCAGGTAGAAAACAGCCACTGCTCTCACCACATCCACCAGGACAGTCACTTCACCGAAGTTAATCAGGTTTGTCAAGCAGGACTTTCGTTGATGTAGCCATACTGACTACTCCTAATGGTTTGCTTGTCCTTACTGTGCCTGGAAATTATTTTCAGGACAGGTTGCTCCGTCATCTTTTGCAGGGATGGAGATGAGAAGCCTGTAGTTCCCTGGGTCATCCTTCTTGCCTGGCTTCAACACAGGAGTGACATTTGCTGTCTCCAGCCTTCAAGCACTTCTCCCAATGGCCATGATAGATCAAACATTATGGAAAGAGGTCTTTCAATCACATCTTCCAGATTTGTCAGCACTTGAGGGTGCATCCCATTAGGGTCCTGGATTTATCAATGTCCAGTTTGTTTAAGTATTCCCTGACCAGAATTCAAACAAATAATACTATGAAAAGTGTTTTTCAGCCATCTAGATATAACGTATGAAAAAGAACAGAGTGTTTTGCACATTGTGCCTGAAATTTCTATAATATTCAAGAACACATTGCTTCTACACATGTACAGCTCCAGATGGTTTTCATACACATTGCATCTGTGCATTTGAGAGAAGAATTTGAAATATATTTTAAAAAAATAAATGTAATTAAAATACATAATTTCTTGCATTACATTTCCAGATCATATTTTGATTACCTGACTGATTTACTTAATTAATTATATGACTGTGCATTGTTACTAGTGTTGGAAGTTCATATGATGCTTCATGCAGCAGAAGATAGGAGACCATAGGCTGAATTTGCAGGGTGTACAGTTTTGGAAATTTCTGTACTATCTTTTTATCATTATGCTTATTAAGTTACTAGTTAACCAAAGACTGCAAATCAAAAGGTCAACATCTAAGAAATTTCACAATGGATATTTATGACAGCCTTTGATGACAGAAAAGCAGATATCATATCCATTTATACATCATTCAAATACTGGTCTACTTGCAGAAGTATGCACAGTAATACCACTGGCTGGTATGATACTACAGCTAAACTCTGCATTTGGTTTTCTATGTCTACACTGTATTTTTTGCTAACAGCAGCAACAAAGTTTTGAAGTAAACTAGAAAGTTCTCACTTTTTCCCTGATAGTTTGTTTCACTGGGCAGTTCTGCTGTGTACTAGGTTGCTCTAGGACACAGCTCTAGACAAAGTTCTCTGCTGGCACTCATCAGGCAACCTCCAATGTTTAATACATAAAGCTCCAAAGTACCTTATCTTGGCCTGGTGTCACAGCAAATCCAATCCAATAGAAAACCTTCAAATAATATATAGTATGTATGTATGGGCCTAAGCACTATCTGTGATGCTCTAACAACCTGTTTTGCTTAAGTCCAATTATTTGCTTATGTGGACATTACCTCCTGATACCTGGCTGCGACCTTGCATGTTAATAAGTGCTGGTATGAAATCCAAACCTGTAGCTCTGTTAGTTCACTGCTTGGGACAAAACACTGCAGATGATAGCATTATACTGCAGTTGGTCACAAATGCTTTGGATATTTTCACATGTACTTCCTTCCTCTTGCGAATTCTCTGCATGTGTGCCATTTCCCACACTTTAACATTTGTGACTTTTGTAGATGAAACAAAAAAAAAGTTCAGCTGAATTATCTGTACTAAGGGAATTTGATTTCTTACAAAGGAAAAATATGTATCCAAACACCTATGTCCTTCTTCAAAGAGAAATTAACAAAATTAAAAATACAAAACTAGTAACAATCTGTGACTTTGATTTTCTAACATACCTGTAAAGTTTAAAAATATAAAATGTAATACAGATGCTACTATTTCTTCATATATTTTTTTCAATGCTAACACAACCAGAGGATGCAAGTATTTACAAGTGCCACTGATTCACTGGTTTTACTGCTTCCTTTTGGGCTGTGTTTTAATGTTTTTTTTTTTTAAGTAAGTTACCTTGTGGGTTTTTTGAAACAGAACCACAGAAACTAAGAGTTTTGGGAAAGCTGTCCTGCTCCTCCCATGAATTTATAGTTTAAATTGCCATTAACACAGCTGACATTCTATTTCCTCAGTTATGTACATTTGATGTATCATTTCTGAACATGCAAGCTTACAAATGAAGTAGATTCACATATACAGAATATCAAGAGAAATTGCAACAGGAAAAAAATCAAACCAAGACAAAACACAAACCCAGTTTGGTTAACTCTATTCAACAGTAAACCACGCTGCATCAAACTTCACTTTGTACTCCCAGGCAATGAAAATACCATTTAAACTCTGGGTGAGAACTTGAAGTCTGAAAGGTGAGGAATCTTAGCTAATCATTCCATACGTATTTGTGTAGATTTTTTTTTCCCAGTAGTTCGACTGAGAGAACAGTAATCACAGTGTAATCTACCTACATTCTTTTCCCTTAAAATTAGTATGCAATGCATTTTTCTGCAGTAATGAAACCAACTCAAAAACTTCAGAACTCACGTTCCACTTGGGACAGAGAAGAAGTGAGAAAAATATTCTAAAGATAAAGGCAGTTTAACTTAAAAATGAAGACATTATTTTAACTAACTCTCAGTTTATGTGAAATATTCTCACTACAGATTTCTATTTCAGAATAGTTTGTAAATTTATATAAAGACAGGAAAACTAAACACATCTACTGTTTGAGAAAGATTGCTCAAACTGATAGTTTTAAATCGGAAATGAGAACTATGACCTCAGAGATTTAGACTGCTGGTGGAAAGATGTAGCTTTGGAAAAATACATGTTCTCTTCACAAAGAGATATATTTAATGTTTCAACACTTAAGAGGTAAATCAGCCATGAATTTTTTTTCATGAATGAAAAATAATTGACCCATGTTTAAGTAACTGTTTTCAAACTCTGAATACTGAACTTAAGTTTGCAGATTTATGTATGCAACAGAAGATCATTACTTTCCTATTACTGCATGACGCCATGTAGCAAATCAGAGCAATCTGCATTAAAACTCTAGATGTAGCAGGGAGAAATCTCTCTCTTCGACAGCAAAAACATCTTTGAAAATTGAGGTTTTTTATAA
>VWYI01016888.1:34107-75865 GCA_013399455.1 Anthoscopus minutus | reverse complement strand
CAGCAGCAAGCCTCTGGGCTGCTTTTTTTCCCAGTGTTTCTCATTTTGTATTTTGATGCATGATTCATACAATATTTGATTTACCCCTTCATTAACTTACCTCAAGTAGAGAAGGTTGAATGTTATTAGGTCAAAAGCATTTGAAAAATCTCCTTCTTTTCGGCTGATCTACTTAGTGAATCAATATTCTTCCTACTCAACCAGACCTACTCTCAAGGGAAGTTAGATGTTCATGGCCCTGACCTTAAATATTGGCCCTTAGCACATCACTTAAAATGATAGACAGTAATTACCAAACTGGTGGACAGAACTGTCAGCTGAGAAAAAAAAACAGGGGGAGACAAAGATGACTGGAAAAAAACCAGAGACAAACTGAGATCAGGCTACCAGGATCTCACAAAAAGAGTGATACACTGTAGCTTGCCTCTGATAACAAACACATTGGGATCTAATATTTTTATAAAAACCTATGTATGTTTCAGGCTGGAAATTCTGATTATAAAGAACTTTGTTTCAGCTCCTTGTATATCAGACACATTATCCGTTCTCCCTGCAACTCTTCCAGTGAAACCCTTGGAGTCTCAAGAGCCCTAGGGTCTATCTTCATGTAACCAAAAAGATACTGCTGCTATCTGGTATGAACACAGACCCTGTACTCCAAGAAGAGAACATTCTCTGTTCTAAACTGTCATAGCACCACTGCCTCATTTGAGATGAACAGAACTGATTTTACCTTTTATTTTTTATTGAAAACAAACAACAACAACAACAACAAAACACAGGCAAACAAAAAAAATCATAAACAAAAAAACAGGTGCTGGAGTGGTCACCTAAACACTTCGGTACCACAGAAGCCACTTTTGCACAGTTCAAGACTCATAGATTTAGGATTAATAAGTCTTCAGTGATTCTGGTTACCCACCTCATTAAGTCCTGAAAAGAGCTAGGCTTGCATAGGGCTGGTGCTCTTACTTCCTCAAAGTCAAATGGCTTCATGATATTTGCTTCTTTGCTTCCAGTCTTGGCTTTTAAAAAATTAAATTACAGCTAAAAATTTTTAAACCATAATGGAAAAGTATTCTCCCCCAGCATTTCTGTGGCTGGTAAACATTTTGTTGGCACAATGCATTTTTGCAAAACAGACATTCTAATCCAGCCTATAAAACAAAAGCTGTGCCTCACTACTGACAAAAAGTGCAATACTGCTACAGGCATTTTAATATACAGCAATTCTTTTCTGTTCCTACCTGCCTCTTAGACCAACAAAACTAATCAATAAAAATGTGAACCATACCCCAGATATATTTCCTCCTTATCTCCAACTGAGTATGCCATTAAATGCTCCTCACATAATAATGGTTTGCTATTGGTCTGTCGTTTTACTGCCACCTCAGCAAACAAGGCTTTGGAGCAGGGGTTAGACCAGCAACAGAGGGTTCAGAGAGGTCTGTTAAAAACATAGTTGAAAACAAACCCCATTAGTAGCTTAAGAGAAAATTTTCATTACGAATTACAAACATCTACTTCCCTGATGATACCTTCTAGAAGAATAGCTACAATTTCTCAAAACAATGCCCCCTTTTCCAAGCCCTTTTCTGCACATTCAAGAGAATTTCTTAACAAAAGCAATTACTCTGAGGTCAGCAGAGGTGGACAAGTAGATCAAAGAAGAACATGGAAAACAATCCATTTTCAACACTCACATGAAAAGACACACATTGGTGAGTACAATGTAAAGATGTCTAGTTTTGCCATAATTATGTTTTCGCAGGAGGAGGGAAAAGGAAGTAACTTTCCATACATCAGAGACAATCTAAGGGTTCACAAAATTCTTTAAGTTGAAATAGCACGTGGGTTATGATGGGTCTTTCATTAAACTTTTGCCTGTGACAATACAAGTGACACTGCGGGCCTCGACTGACATAGATATGACATGACATATCCTCCTCACTCACTTTTCCTTACCTCCCACAGCCAGATTTGCACAGAACACATTGTGGCAATGAACAAACACATGAAGTCCCCAAACTCTTACTGACCCACACCACAGAAGGAGGATTTAGCGAGGGTGAATTTAATTTGTTCTTCAAAGTACTCAAACTGAATTGAGGTTGACATGCAGGGAAAAAGATATTGCTTTGCTTAAAACAGTTCCCCTGCCACTACTGAAAGCTCTTCCATGGCACTTTTATCTCTTTGCTTTGGAGCTCAGGAGAAAAAGCAATGCTGGAGACAAAAGCACCCAGTTGGCACATCAAGTATTTCCAGGCAAAACACTTGCCATGTGCCTTCCCCAAGGTGACCTCCACCCACAATTTCAGCTGACTAGTTTTTCAGAGTTTGCAATGCATTCACCAAGGGGGCTCGTGTCCTTCACTTGAAAATTCATGCCATGTGATTCATTTAAAATTACCAGCCTGAGTTCTTTTGACTGGACAGGCATGTCCTGTGTGTCTCCAGAGCCTTGCCCACAGAAACACAACTCCATTCTCCTCTACATATCCGATTTCATTATAATTTTGTTTATAAATCAATAAAACTAAAAGCAAGAAACTCCCCATGGACGTAATTATGACTCAGCATAATGATATATTTAACTTGCATAACTCATTCTATACTATGCTACTCTAGAACAGATGCCTTCTTATTATTCTATTTAGAAATAAAAGAACCTTTGAAATATTTACCAGTCCAGGATAGTAGTTTTTACCCAATACCAGTTTTAATTTGCCATGTAAGTCTTAATTAGCAGATACAGTGTTTTTATTTCAAGCAGCATCTGCAGGGTTGATTTCGACAAAAAAACATTTAGAGAGACGATGGCATTGATAAGTTCATTTTTACAAGTACACATTTACATGCTTCAGATACCAGTTACAAAGTATTAAGAGCGTAATCAGTAGGGTTATCACAGCAAGATTGTGACTTTTAAGTCTTTGACTCTTGTGGCAAGGTTCAGGACAGCTTTACCTTATCAGGTGGGAGAATATTTTTTTTGTATTCAATATCAAACAAGTCTATCAGAGATCAGCTCAAACATGGATTTTCTTCTTAAAAATTAGGTGATAATTTAACAAGTACCAGGTCTACTTTAAATATTTTAATATTTACCTTTGTGTGGTAGTGTTAGGGGATTATATAAAAGTAGCATTCTTAGCCTGAAGATGTATAGCCTGCTTCTGGACTGCTGTCAGCCTCAATAATGAGAGTCAGAGCAAAACTCTTCAGTAATGTGGTAGATCTTTGATGACCCCTCTCCTCCAACTCAGCACACAAGTGGGTGATTTAAGTTGGGCTGTAATACAGAAAAATCTCCTAAGATCTAGGTAAGATGGTGACTGAATGGCCCTTTCTCTTCCTGATCAAAGAGGGAAGTCAAACTCTATCTTTTAAGCAGTTGATTTTCCTCAGCTATCCACCACATGAATAAAAGTCTTTGAAACAGTTGGTCCAAAAGGAAGTACATCTCACCTGTCAAGAGAGATGTGGCAAGAATAAGTCTGCAGACTGCACTGGCTTCTGAGTGTTCATGAGCTCTTTGTGCAAGTATGAAAACATTATCATCAGCTTTCAGATCAAACTGCTGCACAGAAAAATGCTATCTGCATGAGGGAAATCATACCTGTGGATTTTAAGAAAGAAGCCTTCCTGACCCTTTAAATTCAGGAACAAGTTTTTAAAAAGAGCATGTAAAAACTCAGGGTTAACAGAGTCACTAGTCTCAGTCTGTTGCCAAGGGCTGTGTCAGCAGTTCAGGGAAGATCCGTGTGGGCACAGTCTCCAAGAAATCTTGGGTCCTTTGGAGCATAGAAATCATTGTTCATTTTCCACAGTAAATGCTACTTGTTCCTTAAGACAGATTTTGAGATCATTCTACTTTCCTAATGCTCGTTGTCCACACTGAGCTCACAGACCCCTGCTATTCTCAGTGTAGGAAGATGAGCAGCCCCAGAGGGGATCTCACACATCTGCTGGCACAGGACTGGGAACAGGCTCCGCACCCAACCTGCAGCGAGCCAAGCCTTACACACAACAGATAAATACAGACTGGTATTAAAATACTAGATTAAATACTTCTACACAAAAAGCATTAGCCCTCTTGCACTGCAGAGCTATTGCTGGATATGTAACCTAATAATTACACTTGACAGGTTTCTGTATTGTAGAAATATTGTTTCAGCCAGCATCGCCTACACTGAGTGAAACTCAAAACCAGATGCACAGAAGAGGAAGACAGCAGCTTAAATATACAGCTTGGCCTAGTACAGAACATGAAGATCAATAAAACTTTTTTAGCCCATGGTAGAGCAAGATGCCAAGACAAGACATGAAAACAAACTCTGCTAGATTTGATCTCACCTTGCCTTTCCACAGCCATGGACAAATCAGCAGCATCAACACTGCGGCAAGTGTAGTGCCAATGAAATGTCAACATACAGAAGCTAAGTTAAAGAAGAATTCCCAATTCCCAGAGATTTTAGCACAAAACTTCTCCTACAAGAAAACTTCTCTTAACTTTTACTTCAGCATCTAAATGCACAGTGATATCAACTAGAACGTTGTGTACCAGAATTTACAACGAAGCTCCTCAAAACCCAAGACCTTTGTCTGAATATTTAATTCAGCGACACTGAGTTCAGCAGCAGGTAAGAATAAAGTAAGCTTAACTTTAAAAATTAGACAGAATTTTTTATTATCAAGTGATAAAATTACTTTTTGTCCCACTTTGCTCCCATCACTCCTGTCTCTGCCAAGACTGAATTCCTTAGAAACTTTTCCGTTAAATGTATCTACTCTAAAATAATTTTTCCCAGGAATAATTACAAAAGAGAGAACTTCTATTTATATTTAATGAAATCAGAAAAAAACATTACTGTAACCAATGGTAATTTAGCCTTTCCGCCAAAAACTTAGCATGTACTGCCAGTGATAAATTTCAGGAACTTGCCTGGGTTGGATTCAACTTTTTGACAAATAGAAGTTTGAGGAACTTTCTACTTATATTTCAATTGAGAAAAAGATTCAGCAATGTTTCATTTACCCTCTTAAACCAATGAAGGCCCAATCTACAGGTCATTAGAATTGTTCCCACAATGAGAGATTTGTATCAGGCTCTTAGAGAAAGCATTATTTTTTCTTGTGCCATACTTTCAGACCAGCAAGAGGAAAAACATCTTGCCATCAGCATCAACAATAAAGTTCATGCTCTTCAGTGAGTACTGGATTTCAGAGAGTGTTTGTTCCTCAGTCCAACTTCAGATACCTTGTGGAAAACTGCATATAGTACTTGACATAAGTATTGTGGCAAAAGAAATAACTGACTTTAAAAATGCTGGTCTCTCCATAAGGTGGAATATTCCAGTGCTGTAGAAAGGTGAGTCCCACGTTGTCCCATGAGTGGCAGATGGAAGCTGGTGGAGTTGTGTACAATTCAACATGGACACAGCCCAGCTCACAAGCCCATCCAAGGGGGCGATGGCAAAAGAAAGGGAGATTAAGGCACAAGAACAAATATCACAAAACATTTTGGTACTCTTTTAAATTGATTTTTTTTTTAATATTTCGATGTTGAGGACATTTATCAACAGTTATGTTTTGGGGCTTTTCCCCTCCTTTGTGTTCTTGGAATTTTTTTACTAAGCACTACATTTTTCCTTTGGAAAGTTAGCACTTTTCACACATACTAGAAGAACAAAACACAGTTAAAAATGGCTTCGTCAAACATTCATTCAGGGTCCCTTCATCAAGTATATTCGTAGTTCCCTACAGTTCCAATATTGAGCAGACCTGAGCAGCACTCCTGAAATAGGCACAAATAACTTTTTTGCACATTTCCCCGCATCATCAGCCCTTCTCCAGCATGAGAGTACAACGTGTAATGTATTCTCTGGGTTTACTGTTGTCAGTTCACTTATTTGTAGCTTCAGCATTACTCAGCATCTCACACTGAGCTGCCTTTCCTCACTGTGAACTGCTCCTGGATTTGTATTGCACTGCTATTTTGTTTGCCTTTAAAAAAGAAGAAATTGGGGAAGGTCATTCTGTTTTCAAACAGAGAAGCCACTTGTATCTTTGGGAAATAAATGTGTGAAGACACTCAGAAGCATGATTGTTATTTTCGTTTTAAATGGCAAAATTGTTTGTTTGGGGTTTTTTTTAGCTTTCTTTTGGCCAAGTTCAGGAAGAGCATTCAGTGAAGTGGTGAATTCAAACAATTGTCTGGATTGTATGCTGAGAGAGCCAGGGAGGAAGGGACTGTTCCCAATTCTGCTGGTAGGCTGGGTGCATCACTCGCCCCACACTGCACTGCTCTTCTTGAGCTCAGCTGGATAGAACCCCTCTGTGACACATTGTCTGGTCTGTGGCTTTTCATCACCTAAACTAATTGTTCCAGTTGTCTACTCTGGCTTCTCCCAAGGAGTTCAAAGCCAACCCTTGAAACATAGCACAAACTATCTCTTATTAATCCATAGAAATTTCATGGTTTGGAATCCTCATTTTCTTTTGAGATTTCATCCACTTTCCTCATTCTTCCAGACCTCTGCCCAAATATCTTCTTCCCTCTTCTGAATGCCCCCTAGACATGTCCCCTTGGCAATCCCCTTGTCTCCTACACAGACCTGGGCCAGATATTCTTTCAGCTCCAAGCTTTATTCTGTTGGTTCTTTGTGGGCAGTTTTACCAGTGGAGATTTTCAATAGAGTAGGAATTGTCTGTACAGTGGGAACACAACCATGACTTCCTCTTAAAGGACTACAGCAGCTCTCCTGCAGCCAGCTGAGATCTCATTTTTGGCAGAGAAGTGCAGATATTGCAGACAGGACCCACATGTCCCTTGTCACACTCAATAGGTGACACTTCAAGGCAAATTTTCTATGCAGCTGTTTTGTCGGTAACATTTTGTGAAGTAGGCTGTGCTTTCCAGGTGAAAAAACCAACCATGCACAAAAGCTGCTGTAACACCACATTACATGCTTTGGATATGGGATTTGCAAGGCAGCTGAAATGGTGACCTTTGCTCTCAGCTACACCATTGATTAAAGCTGTTAATGCTGCAAATGTGTGAACAGAATCCAAAACTGAGGCCAAACCTGCCAGAGCTGAGCCAGATCCCCATCAGTTGAAGGGAAATTTGTAGCAGCTCAGAATCTACAAATTGAAGGTTTAGTTTGAACAAGCGAGGTTTTGATTTGGAAGAACTGGAACTGAAGAAGATATGGGCAGATTTTCAAGCCAAACCCCCAAATCCTAGTTCTTTAGGCTAGGGGTGGTCAGCACTCATATTAACCTTGCATGGCTACCCAGAAAGATGCACAGATGATGCAGTGTTTCCTGCTCAGTGATGTTTTCCACAGCCACCTCCTGGCAGAGCTCTCCACAGTGTGAGAGGTCTCTGGCTCCTGCCCTGATGGTCCAATACAATGCTTTCTTAAACTGCTTTTCCTTCTGCCCTCCTTGCAGGGACCATGTTTATGGGTGAACATCTGATGGGCTGCACTAATGGGCAATCTGGAACTCTCCAATCCAGCTGCTCAGCTTGCAGAGCCAAAAGGAGGCTCAGTTGTAACACTGCAAAGGGAGTTAATAACCACTTGCAAAACCTCCTACCAAATAAAATCCTGCTCCTTAAATGGTTTGAATCATTTCTCATGTGCAGCTTAAATCCAGCAAACTCATGGAAACAACACAACAAAAGGAGATTCCGCTTCTGAACAACAATACAAATATATGCAGACAATTCAAATAATTCTTGCTGCTTTAATTCCCTGGAGATGTAACTGCATATATTACACAAAGCTGAGGTATTAAAAACCAGTGTTTCCAAGCAATGAAATTGCTGCCATAAACATCCCTGGATCCACTTTTAGAACTACTCCAAATAGCCCATCTCTGTCTTGCTTTGCTGTCAGGTTTCCACTGATTTTGTGAGCATTTTAACACTGCCTCACCTGTCCGCCTACCTTGGGATTTTACCCTGCATCACTCAGGACTCCTGAGGCTCATCAGCCAGGTCCATGTTCCCAGCACATCTTGACCACCCTGCCCACATAAGCTCCCAGTTCACTTCCCTTCATATCCTTCATGGCTTTATTCACAACCAGCTGTACCTTCCAAATATAATTCCTTGTCCAGCACCTCCCACATTGGGCCCTTGTACTAAGTCCTGGGTACTTCTTCAATATAGATACCAACGCCTGTCTATGCTGTGCTTCTGGCATTTCTAAGTGTTCATTATCATGGTGCCCAGATATTAAGCAGTGTACTTTCAGCTTCATTAAATATAATAAAGCAAAATCCTTTCATAAGACACTTTTTGTGATTGACTGCTCTTCAAATATTTGAAGAAAATGACTAACTGGGAATTTTGTGTCAGAATAATTTGCAGGTAGAAAGATTCTTAAAATTAATTTTCTATAGATTATTTTCAGATCCTCTTTCTTCTCTCTCTTCTGCATCTAAAAGGGATTTTGTACCAGTGGAGAGGGGAAGGAAAAAAAAAATCAAACCTATACCTGCCTACTGAATCTGACAAGTGACATCCAAGCAGACTGATGGAAGTCGAGTGCCCCAATTTCTCCTTCTCAGCTATACAACAGCCTTTACTTTTAAGTGTACTCACGGATCTCTGTGGAGATAGCCCTGACTGCCTCCATTTCTGGCAACTGGGTTGGAAAGTTCTTCCTGGCCTCACATTTCCATCTGTAAGCAGATTGGGAATGGGGCATGAAGTGTCTAAGTAGGCAGCAAGAGAGCTGTGTTTCATTCCAGTTCTCCTTGGGTTTTTTAAACCCTTTGGAAAAAAGCAAAAAACCTCAAACTTTTTCACATACTCCTAATTATTTTAATATTAATGAAAGCAATGCCAGCCAGCTTTAATTGACAACTAATCCCAAGCGGTTCCTATATTGGCTTTGTTTGGAATATTGTCAATACTGTATCCACAAACCAACCAATTGCCAGGAATTGTGCTCAGTAACCACATTTTACATTACTTTATAGAGAGCTCTTAGAGTCAGAGACCATCAGCAGCTATAACATCAGAATACTGAAGTGTTATTGTGCTATTTTCTATAATCTCCCACATGAGAAAACTTCATCTTCTCAGTAAAATGCTTTCCTGTTCGACACTTTTGACCAATGTGATTTTCTAAATTAAAGTATTGATACTACATATTCATAAGACACTGTATTTAAACAGGAAAAAGCTGAGCAGGTAAAAACTACTCATCAGCAACTCACCCAGCAGGAGCATTATTATTAACCACATTATTCTTTCAAGGAATGAATCCCTCAGCCCTGCAAAGAATCTAAGCCAGACTTAAAAAGCCTCATTTAATCAATGAGATCCCACAAATATTTACCTCTTTTCCTGACTCAACGTTTACTCTATGTATCCCAAAAGAATTTTAAAATTCCTTTTGCCCAGACCCGTAAACCCTTTTTTATCCAAGCAGTCCTCCTTGCATCTCTATTCTCTGAAGTTCCAATTACTTGTTGAGTGAAGATCAGCAGAATTTAACTGGTTCAGTGAGAGAACCAGTTTTTCAACTCATGCATAGCAGCAGCAGTTTAACAGTCAGAATCAACAATACAACATGCTGGCTTCAAAAAACAAAAGAAAAAAAAAGGAAGAAAGGATAAAAAGCTTGGCACATAAATTCAGCTGGAAGAGAGAAAACAAATAAATATTGGAAACAAGTTGGGTCAAAGACGTTGATTTCAAGTGATGTCACACAAATTAAACAGAGGAGAAAAGGCAAGACTATGCTGTCGGTAAACAGCTACTTTAGCTTTCAATTAACTGCCTATTCACTGCTCATTTTCTCTGCAGCTGCAGGCCCAAGAGCCTGACTTTATCTGCAGTGCAATTCTGCACCCACTGATGCCTCCACCAGTAAGGGATGTTTCTCTGCATTTACCCTTCAGCCAGTTTATTCCCAGTTTCAGCACCCAAGGAAACAGAAGGTAGCTCAGAGGAGAGAGTTTCTCACAGTTCTTCACCCAGAGTAACAGGGACAAAATCTGAATTCCTGAGCTGACGTGATAACCAGTCTAACCACAGCAGGAGTACTGCCTAGGAGGTGCAGATGCAGTAATACATTCACATTCAAACAGAGGTCACCAGCTCCCCATTCCCTGAATCCCAAAACCAACCCTTTCTTCTGGCACCCTTCTTTGTCATGAGAATTCCCCCATCTGCTCTCCTAGACTTGCAATGTATTCACCAGTCTAATTTAAAGTGGGTGCCTGCATTGTCTCTGGTCTGTTTGTGGGAGCCACAGAAGGCAGGATGCACAAAAACTGGAACAGTGGAAAAATCCTAAAAAAACTCTTCCCAACTGGACAGCCTGTCAGTAGGAATGAATCACAACAAGAGGAGCTGCCACAGAGCTATCAACACAGGAGATTTGGGATCAGCTAACTGGTTTTGACAGGCTCTCCTTGGCCTTAATGCACTGAGGAAAATCCATAAACCACACTTTCCTTATAGGAACATGTCAAGATGCAAAAGAAACAAAAAGAAGAAAGGAATACAGACATCCTTAGGATAGCATCACACTGGAGCAGATAAGCAAAGTACCCAAGTGATTTAGGAGCTCCTCTTTCTACAGCAACCAAGTGGAACACTTGAACCCCACTTCCTCCTTCAGTTCCACCATCATTTCTAAGACATTTCTAAGCAATTTCTAAGCATTTCTCACTGTCATGCTCTGGTTCCCACGTGATTTCCAAAGCAAGGCAGGCTTTTGCAAGCTGCCCTGTGTACTGCAGGTGCCTGAAACTCCTGGCTGACTTGGACCAAGGTTTACATCTGCTGTAACACAGAAAAATCTCAAACCAAGCCAGGCAGCTGGGCAGAAGAGACATGCAAGAAACATCCCCTGAGAATGCCCATTCTACAGGAACAGCCAAGATTGCACCTTATTGAACACCTGTGAAGCCTGGAGAGCAAATTAGGAAAAAAAAAAAACCAAAACAGAAAAACCACAAAAAAACAACAGCCTCATGAAGTCTTGGCCCAGGGGAAAGTTTCAATCAGAGCTGGCAATGAACCACAAGACAAAGCCATTGGAAATCAAGCTCCATTACCTCTACCCCACACAGAACTACTTATTTAAAGCTTCTCTTATTTGAAAATTTCAGCAATTTAATTAAGTGAATGGCCCTCAGAGGCAGGTAAGTGTCATGATGCTTATGTTACCGATGGCTTGCACTGAAGCACAGAGCAGTTAATTGAGTTACCCCTGACCACACAGGAACCCACAAGTCCTGCCTTTCTGGTCTTTTTCTCTAACTAATAAAGCCACTCAACTTGATTCACATTTGCAGGTCTTTACAGCAGTCCCACAACACAAGACCCAGACAGTCCCTGCTGCACAGGAGGCCAGAACACTGCAATGAACTGGCAACTCCTGATGTCTCCTGAACTTCCCACTTAGCCCAAGTAAAGACTGCCACACCTCCCAGCAGATCTGCTCAGCTGTACCTCGGCTCTGATTCTGCATGAAGAGCCACAGCCATGTCCAGGAGAGGCCTTACAGCTGTGTGCAAGAGCTAAATATGTAAATATTGGGCAACGAGCAGCTTGTTATAGATGTCAATATAATACTGGCTGTTGCATTTATGTAATCACTTTTTATATCACAAGTATTTTGATATAGTACAGTTTAGACTCACTTTTAACTGCTTTTGTATAGTATAATCTGTCAGTTTATGTATGCACTGTATAGTTTATATGAATGGTAATAAATACATTGTCTCATAGGCATTAGCAAACTGTTAAAATAGAGACTAAAAATATCTCTATGTAACAAACTGAAAGAATAGTGACAACAAAAAAAAAAACAACAAAAATCCACTAATTTTCCATTCATTGTGGACTGACATCTCCAAGTACAAGAATTATGGGAACCAGAGAATAAGTATCCAAAAGTGTGCCACAATGGGAACCCAGGAAGACCTAATCTATAGAATATCCTGCAGGCAAGTCAGAAATTAAAAACAAAACTAGAAGAGAACCTGGAATATCAAGAGTTCCCAAGGAAGTTGGAATTAAAAAAAAAAACCACATAAATATGCATGAGCCTCAGAGACATTCAGTATAAAGATAACACTCTTTCAAACCTACAGCGTGCTCTCTAGTTAATTGGCCAGACACACCCCAGCACTGGGTATTTCTTTTTTTTTTTTTGTCCCTTATTAAACTTTTTAAAAATTCTAAAGTGTGAACATTTTTTTCACAAACTCCTACCTCAGCCTGTGAAACTGCTGCCTGGCAGGGGAGCTTCAGCCATCCTGGGCACAGGCTCTGGAAACCTCCCTCCAGGGACAGCCCTCCCTGTGCCCATGGGCAGTGAGTCTGGCCGTGGATGCAGTCCCAAAACCCAGAGCAGAAGGAGTTCCCCCTGCATATATCCAGGACCATGGTAATAAAAACTTGCCCATGTTTCCATCAACTCTCCATAAAATTTAAGATTTAATTTTGCTTTAAGTAATTCCATCCTATCAGATCTATTTATTGCCAAACTGGGGGTTGGGTTTTTTCCCCAGCTTTTAACCTTGGGATTTTTCTTGAGGTCCAAAGCACTCAAAGCTGAGACTTATTTCCCAAAGTCTGAGCACTGCTTCCCAGCTGGCTAGAGGTAGGCAGATAGCCCTCTCTGAGACCAAAAATTACATATAACAGTATGAAAAAATAAAACAGATCCTCTCATTCCCAACTTTACATCTCCCACTGCCATAAAAGATGTTAAATGTTCATCACAATCTGCTTCTTCCAGCAGCTGGAGAGTTGGATTTTGAGTAACTAAAACAAGACATCAGAAATGTCTTGCATGGAATAATTTCAGTTCCCATGAGAAATCAGAACCATAGAATGACACACTCCAGCTATGAAATCTATCATTTATTAAAACAGTACTGTTGGCAACATCATTATGGCTAAATACGGTTTTTGCAAATAAAACAGCATGGGATACAAGTAGCAAAGGGATTAAATCAAAGAAAAGAATGAGTCTGTGTGTATGGAGTAAATATATAAGTATGACAAATTATAAAGATTAAACAGAACAAAAAACATAAGTGGAGAAAGACATTTTGATTTTATTAGGCTGCATAAATTTGTCACTAAAAACAGAGTCATCTACAGGTGGACCAGGCAAACTATGGGATGACTGACAGCAGAAAACAGGCTCTTGTTTCCATTTTTGTGCTCTGTGAGGCCTCTACAGCCTCCCAAAGAAATTAACTGCTGGGCTCCCACCCTGCACACAGTTCTGGAGCTAGAGACATGTCCACTCACCCAAAGATAAAGCACATCAGCTTCACTATCCGGTCCTGTGACAGCTTACAGGACTCTTCTGATGGGAAAAGCCCATCCCTAATGGTGTAGCAGGGAAACTACAGTGTGCCAGTGCTTTTTTATAAAAACCCAAAACACATTAAGCCCATTCTCTGCTTTGTATGGTTATTTATTTTAATTAAAACATTAATAACATTTAATTACAAACTAATAAACCCCCAGCTGGATAAGCACAAGTTAACACATCCATGACACTTCAACATTACTGAAGCGAAATTTGTTCAGGCTGACACCACTTCAATTAAACTTAAGAAATTATTTCTCTGCAGTTGATCTTCATCTAGCTCAGTCATTCAGAAGTTAAGGGGAAGATTGTTTTGTAACTTCCCAGACTGCAAAATTCTCAGTGATAAAAGGAAGGAAGCGCACACTGTGTTACTTCCAAGCAATGTCAGTAACTGGTGGATGCAAAGGAGAATTCCTGATTTTGCTGAAGGAAACACACAACCACATTGTGCAGCTCTTGTTTAGAACTCTGAGACATGACCCAGATTATCAAATGTGTTCTAAAAGGCATCCTGTTCAAGGGGAGAAAAAGGGGTAAATAGAAAACTCCCCAGATTGGAACTTACTCTGACCACAACAGCCCTGAGTAAAATGTTTTAAGGGGTGTTTTTTGGTTTTTATTAAACCATGCTCATACTTCAAACAATGTCAAGTTGCTAAGTGCTCAGAGAAAATAATCATCTTCGTCAGGATGCCTGAAGGCAAACTCATCTTTCAACATGTGTAACACAGGAACATGCAGGAACTATTCTCTGCTTATGTTCTGTTTCTGGTAAAAAGAGACAAAATTCTCAACATGAACAGGGGTCTGGCTGGCTGGGGAACAGCTCTCTGAGGAGGTGCAGGGGTCCTGGCAGGCAGCGAGCAGAACACAAGCCAGCCCTCCACCCTGGCAACAAAGGTGCTGGCAGCCTGGCAGGGAGCAGGACCATCAGCCCAACCAGTGATCAAGGGAAGTGATTACTCCCTCTCCTCAGCACTTGTTAGACATCATCTACAGTTTTCTGCACTCTCAGAGCAGAGAGCCTTGAATAAAGAGGAGCTCGCTCAGGGCAGAGCTGTGTGGACAGTGGGGCACAACTCTGCAAAAAGCCAGCAGCAGCAGGCTCTGCTCTGAGAGGAGAGGAGAGGACTTTGAGAGGCTCCAGAGTTGCCAACAGGGAGCCCATAAAGAACAGGAAGGCTTGTCACAGCAAGGAATGAGAACAGGTGCCACTTGAAACACAAGGGCTTCAGCATGGATGCAAGTGAAAACATTTCCCCTGAGAAAGCCAGGCAGTGGGACAGGCTGCCCAGAGAGGTCACACAGCCTTCATCCAAGGAAGTTTTCAAGATTCAACAGGGAATAGCTCAAATAGCTCTCATCCACCTGACTGAGCCTCAAACTATCCCTGCTTTGAGTAGGAGATTAGAATGGACATGTCCTGAGCTCTCTCCCATTCAGAGTGTCCTCGCTCAAATGTGTGAGCCCAAGTACGAAAACCTCAGGGTTTTCTCTCAGGTCTGTACATCCAGACTGGGGGCTTAACTCATGGACTTCTGGGACTCAGTTTTATTTGCCTGAATAGGGGGCATGCATGCATTTGTATCCACACAGCAGGAGGGCAAGCAATTCCATTTATGGCTTTTGTCCAGTTCAGTGTAGCTGGTACTATGGCATGAGCACCATGCATTCTAGAGGGCAGGAGAAGTTAAGCATTAGAGAGTAAATAATCAAAGTCACTTTTTTTTCCTTATTAACTGCTAATAAGTTAACACAGTTCTTCATTTGAGTCTTTTCTGTGTCACAACCAAGCAGCCTGTGGCAATTCCAACCATTATGGTCACACTGATGCCTTAATACGGGAGGATGGAAAACTATCTTATTCCTTGCCTCTTACTCCTCCTCCACTGCAAGCGTCTGCTTTCCTGATTTCCATTTCCCAGTCCTTCAATGAATGTTGGGACAGAAAAAAAACCAAACAAAACCACAAAAAAAACCACAAAAAAACCAAAAACCAAACAAACAAAAAAAACCCAACACCCCACAAAAAGCCATCATGAGCTTTGTGCAATTCACAGTGTTTTGTGAAGAACTGACCTCCTACCAAGAGCTCAGCTGCTCCATAGCTGGGAGGCCCGTGCTCCTTCCTGCCTATTTCATTTTGATAGACCAAGACTCCCTGGAGTTTTACTAACATATTTATGCACTGTGTGGGTTATCCCAACAGCCACTAATAAATCTTATTATCTCTCCTCAACAAGTCTTGATAGCACTGAGTGATTGATGCACTAAAACTTGGTATAAACATGGAGATAAACATCTGCCATTCCTTTCCTTCCTTGTCTTTACAGCACCAGCAGTTTAGAAGTGACAACCCATTGTTTCACTTTTAGCACAGCTGTTCTAAAACTGCCTAAATAACAGCACAGGCTATGCAGAAACACTTATCTTTACTTCCAGGGGGAAATAATGACTTTACAGAGCTCATCCCCCACCACAGCCCCTCTTCTTAAAGGAAGGGCATGGATAGTGCTCTTAAATTGAGGATGAGAGATGTCTAACAGCAACATCTAGAGCAGTGGCACCCAGCTTCTGCTTGCTGGGGACTGGTATACCAGACTAAGGCTACATGAAGCTGTCATGCCTTCCTTGGGAGGAAGGAAAAGACTCACCCAATCAGAGTATTAAATGCTCTGCATTTTTACCTACTGATCAGCAGGGCACGCAGAACACTGACTGAGAGACTCTGAGAGAAACCTACTCATCCCATGGACAGCTGCTGCCTCAAAGAACTGGCATTGCAAACAGACACCAGCAGAGCGATTTGATAAAGGCTGCCCATCAGGGTTAGCAAACTATCAACCCAACCAGGTGCCCCAATTCCCATTCAAGATGGGTCAATTCCACAGCATACAGGCATCTGAAATACACAATCACTTCTTCTGCTAGAATATACATTACCTGGTAGATAAAAAACCTGAAGGGTGTAGTTCAGATTGTTTTCAATCAGAATGCTCATGTAGATTTTCTCCTGCTACTGAGGTTTCTTCAGTAGTTTCTTAGACCCTGTCCAACCCTGGGCATGGGCAGGACAGAACATCCCTTTCCACTCTGCAGACACTGCAGCCCATAGCTCATGCTCAGGAAAAGCTGCAAGTGTACACATACACATAATCCTTCAATGTCCTTTCTTACTTGACTTTCTTTGTTACCTGACAAAAGAAACCCATATATTAAAGAGAATTCAAAGCATTAGAGAACACATAGCGAGCTGTAAAGTCTAGTTCAAGAGACAGGTTATCTTTCTGAAAACACCTTTGTTATTAGCAATGGCTTTCTTCTGCAAGAAAACACACCCAAGAAAAGTAATTCTCTCTGAAAATAGTCAGTGAAATTTCTGGACTGAATTTTGATTTGATTTCTAGATAGAGTTTTGCTTTGACCTTGTTTGTAAAAACAATGTTTCTTTACATTTCATTTCAAAACAGCATTTAAAGTATAGGTGGAGAACAGAAGAAAAGAGCATTTTCTATCTCATATATTTACAGTTGAAAAACTAGAAAATGGTAGGGGTCAAAATTAAGAGAGAATGACAGGGTTGGGGTAATGCTGGCTTTTAAATGGAACCAGGACTTTTAGTCATGTGAAATGAAAAAAACAGTTAAATCCTATTTCCTCTCTTTAATTTGGCTGAAACATACAATGCTGTCAAAGCAAACATGTTTTTGCAGTAGATGTTATCTTGACTTCCAAAGAGTATTTGAAATATTTTGTATTGAAGAAAAAATATAATTCCATCTTCTTTAAAACCCTAGAAATAATTAAAACAACAATTCATCAGTTCTGCATGGTTTAAAGGAAAGCAGATGTCTACTATGCCACATTAGTTTATCACACTGGAAAATGAAACATGAAGCAAATGGGAATTTACTGAATAAGTATTATCACCACAAACTTGTGTCCTTTTTTACCTTGGTAGCAAGTTAGTCTCCTCAATTTAGTAAATTTAAGGAGCACACAGGAGGGCTAAGCATGGAAGTAGATTCACTTCACCTGACTGGCAATTTGGCCCCAGTGAGAGGTGCCTCAGAATGGCAGGCGATGGTGTTGCATCATGGTGAAATTAATCCCTAATTTTCCTACCATTTTCGGGCCACAAAACCAGCAGGTCTTTGTTGTAAGCTAGAGCAATCGCCAGAAAAATGCCCCACAACTCGGAGGGAACATCAGCTTCTTCCTCCAGAATAGCAGAAATCATTGCTGGTGAGAAGCCAGCACGAGGCAGCTCTACCCAGCCTATCCCTCAGCATTGTCTGTAATAAAACCAGGCAACACAGAAACTCCAAATCACTCATCTCAAAAACACCACGCAAAAAAATTTCATACTGAAGTGTTTATTTCTATTTAGATGTCTTTCAGTTTTGCTCAGCTCCTGCCACACACTCTGGAGCAGCAGGGAGAAAGCACTTAAACTATCAACCCTGATGTGCTGTGCCACACTCGCACCTACGGGAGCCACGGGGCTCAGCCTGCTGCCAGCCTCAACAGAAACAGGGCACCTGAGCTGGGTTTAAGGCACTGGTGGCTTAGGGGAAGTTTCAGCAAGATCCACTGGTTCTGTTTTGGCATCTGAAGTGAGGGTTTGCCAGGTGCATCCTCTCCCAGAGTAGTAATCATCCATAGCATTAGCAGAGTTAAACACTTCACTGTTCCAGCCCAGCACAGGTTTTAATCTATTAGTTGAAAATGAGATGCCTCCATCCATGCTGTAATAGCACACACACTCCCCTGCCTCTATATATATAAAGTCCTTTCATTTTATGATCAGTACAATAGTTCTATGATAGAGAAGGCTATAATATTTTATTAATGTTAAACTTGTTCACCTGGGAATCTATACAAATCACTGTAATTTTGCCTCACTAATGTTTGTTATCAATCTTTTCTACTCAATAAAATGAGAGCAAAATATTGCAGAAGTCTCTCACTGAATTTAGTATTTTTATTTTCTTTTTTATTATTATTATTTATTTTTCACCCTTCTCTCCCCCTCTTGTCTGGGCTACTGTCCAAAGTCACAATGAGTTGAGAATAGGACGTTCAGAAAGTATTTTATAATTCTTTAATCACCTTTGACATACCCTAGTCATTTGGGCTGGAGCATTTTGATTTAAGCAAATCCCATGTAGTGACAGAATCAGGTCAGCAAGGCAATTAATCATCTCTGCATTTACACTCTCAGCAAAACAATACAAAAACAAAAGAATGGATAGCGAGGATGGGAGGAGGGACACCATAACCCAGCTCTGATGGATAGACAATTGGCTTGGCTTTGCATCTGCAGCCACAGTGGAAAGATGCACAGCTCCCATTTATTCATCACTTTTGCAGAACCAGCCTCCAGGAACACACACCAGAACGTGAGAGGCTCAGTGTCCACTGGCATCTCAGCAGCAGGTTGCAGCAATTTTCTGTGCTTAGCTCTTCTTGCACAGATAGGGGCCTAGTATCCTAAAACAAGGAGTTTGATACCTCAGCTTGTAAATCCTGTGTAGTGCCTAAGGCTCAATAACTACACTTCTGTACTTGTGTTTGAACAAACTCTATGGGAGCAGTACCAGTACAGTTGAGCACACAGTGGCTGTATTCCCAGCATCTGCTACCCCACACATGCCTCTCCACTTTCCCCTATATGGGAAACAATTTCATCAGTGGCTTTAAAATTCCTATTAATAGTGCTCCTATAACTATGCTGTTGATCTGTAAGGGCAGAGAAGCACATACCAACGGCTTCAATGATAGCATGAGCAGGTTGCTCAAAATGTCTTGCAAATGGTCTTCAAATCAAATCCCAGCAAAAGAATATACCATTCTCCCCCTTTCCACTCCAGAACCCTAGGGAAATAGATCTTGTAGCATCCAGGAGTAAACTGAGGCACAGAAGGGGTGGAAGGGGTTCCATTAGCATGGAAATTTGCTAAGCAAGGCAAATCACTGATCCTTCTCCTGCTTGGCCACCCAGATGAGCAACATCCCAGAGACAGAATAAATTCAGCAGCACAAAGCTCATAATGAGACATCTATCTAGGCAGTTCTATACAGGGTGTAAGCAAGCCACAGGGTGATTACCCCCCTCAGTTTGTGGGTATTTTAGCATGCTCAGTGCTTCTGGAGTATGCAACCTAGAGCAGACATTGAAATGGAAGGAACATAGGATATGAAGTTTGGGACTCAGCTCTCATGAGGCCTATCATGCAGCAGATTTCCTCAGCCAAACATTCTAAGGAAAGAACTTCCCTCAGACATTATCCATCTCCAACAACACACATTCACACACTGCTTGACATGAATCCAAAAATTACCTTTTAAAAACCTCACAGAGGCCAAATACTCATGAGTTAACTCCTGATTTCAGGACTACTTGCTGT
The DNA here is from genome assembly GCA_013399455.1 of Anthoscopus minutus. NCBI lineage: Eukaryota > Metazoa > Chordata > Aves > Passeriformes > Paridae > Anthoscopus > Anthoscopus minutus. Next base: position 56,085 of record VWYI01016888.1, on the reverse strand, counting down.
GACATCCAGCGGCCTGATATCCGCACAGATTACACACACAGATATGCAAACTCAAATATTTGAAGACTTGGGAAAAACTCAGAAGCCACTTTTCACCACTCCATGCAGCCATTCAGAAAGTTCAGAGAACACCACCAAACTCCATTGCATTCCTCTCTCCAGCTCTCACCAGTGCCTTCACTGCCCTGGTACTGCCAATAATAACTTCAGTCAGATAAGAATCACTTACATAAAGCCAGGATCAATAAAGCTAGAGTGTGGCAAATGCAGTTCAGGCAGGCTTTGCAGGGGCATAACTAGGAGTGATGGGCCAAAATTAAGCAGAATGAAAATTTTGGCTGAATAGTAAGAGAAATTTGCTTTGCTAATGGGCAAATCAATTAGACCAAGCACACAGCTCTCAAGGGAAGCATGCAGTGAAACCTGTCACTAGGATCACTTAAAACTGGAGTGAAGGAGCTCCAAAGGTTGTCACTGCAGCAGTAATTCTGCAGTATGCATTTCAGGAGAACTGCAATTCCATGTAGCCAAGGGGACCAATGCTGAAACTGCCCAGCTTACACCACCTCCCGAGGTCCTAACAACTCATAAATAGCTCTCTTTCCCCTTCTCTTGTATTTAATCCTGCCATACCCTCAGAATGGCACTCATCTAGCCAAGTCATTGAATTTTAGGGTCTTAATTATCTGAAATCCTATCTATTTTATCAGCTAGCTCTGACAGAGCAAGCTAGTGAAACAGGAATTTTGGATAGAAAGTACTGAGGTCTCTCCAACAGCTATCCAGAGAGCCAGAAATAATAATTGTCCAATTCTTCGAAAGCTAAACTTTTACTGAATTACCTGTTAGACCACAGCTTCTTAAAAACATCAATATGATTAGCTGCAACAATATGAACATGGCATAAGAGACCTTTGCTTGTTTACCAAGCAAACAGATACAAAACAACAGGACTTTTGTTTCTACTGTGCAGATACCACAGAGTGAAAATTAAAAGATTGTGCTGAACAGCAAATGGATAAACAAGATCTTAATATAATTACGCTGAGTATTAAGGAAACATTTTTCAACAGACACATCAGAGACTTTAAGTACTCTCCAACAAATACAGTAGGGCAAACAATTTAGAACAGCAGTATGCCAGATCTTGATCTACCAATGCAGGGTTACACACTTCCCACAGCAGCACACATCAGACCTTTTTGACTTAAGAGACTATTACCTGCTCTGCTCTTGCAGTGTCATTCCTTATCAATAGTGGGATTTGAGCCTTGGCCTGCCAGCATGGTGCTCCCATCAAGACATCAGTTGCTATTGAAGGAGGAGTCAGGGAAGACCAAAGTTACAGGAACAGCACAAAAATTCAATAGGCATGAGCACTAGAGGAACAGGAGAGGCCCATAATGCAGCAAAGTGGAGGTTAGGAGTTCAGTAGGCTCTACATGTGCTGAGGACCTGAAACATGTGACAGAGGACACTACTCTGGTCAGGAGTCACAGTCATCAAACCATGCTTGTCCTGAAACGACTCCAGATCATGAATACTCTCTGACTTGGAGATGTGCCTTGAAGTCACTCTTCTGCTAATAACAGTACTTCCTCTGCTTTTTCTCCAAGTGGTAGAGTTTTCCTTGTCCTATAAAGATCAAGAAGGTCAAACATCTTCATTCTTCACCCAAATTTCTCAGACACACTAGCCCAGATTGACTCAAGGCGCTAGACAGGCCTATCTCCTCAGCTGCAAATTGTTTCTCAGCTATTGCCCTTGTCCTATTGATGTGACAGAACCTGCCACAGCCAAGGTACCATTTTGACATCTGAATCTTTGTCTGCTTGCCCTCTTTTAAATGGTTCACTGCATCTCTTTAAGGTACATTTTGAAACAAGGCACAATCTCCCAAGCACAGACTCCAGGCTTCTGTAAGTTAAAAGACAAGCAGGTTGTCTAGGCACATTTTCACTGCAAACCATAGCTGGAAATCGAAACGGGAAGAGATTTTGCATATTCAGACCTGTGAAGAAACCAGTATCTCTATTTCTCCAATAGATGGTGCTAATAATTTCTCTCTCAGATATTCATAAATAAAAAAGGTGAGTTTCTTTTTGTGGCAATGCTGCAGTGAGAGCTGTGAAATGGGGCAGAGAAAGCAAAGTGCAGAGACCCAGCAGGACCCTGAGGGATTCCCATAATAAAGATGTGAAATGAAAATTCTGGCTCACCCCAGCAGCGCTACTTGTGCTTTCTAATCTCTTTCCTGTGAGTCTTAAGTTCTTCAAACCTTTCCTAAGTCTTTGCAGCACCCTTTTTCTTACGTGAATAAGGGTGAAAAGTGTGAAACTGGTAAAGGCTTTTGAGGAAAAGTGAACTGGCTTATCAAGGCAAAACAGTGGGAATAATAGCCTCCATCTTCTGTCACTCCTCTGGAATGAACACCAAAGTTCTAGAAACAACAGTTGCTTAGCATTATGGTTATCAATCAACAGCATGTTTTCACAAGGACTGTTGATGTTAAAACCATTTTCCAAATTTCCTTGTTTGTTTTTCCCCCAAATGCATAAACAAAGATCTGTTTAAATATGCCTCAAAGTGTTAGAAATCTACATCAGGCTTTGAGAACTGGGTAATTAGGAAAGAAATTCACTTCTGTAATTGGCACAAAAAAAAAAGGCAAGACAATAGAATTTGCAAGTAGAATAAAATTACGTTATTGAGAATAACTGCAATGTTAAGAATATCAGTTGTTTCAAGAGCTCTTAGGAAAACTATCACCTTGGCTGTGTACAATCACCTTATTTTTACCACACTAGAGCAGCGGCATTTGTGTTACAGCTTCTCATCCTAGGCTAGACCATTATCCTACATCCTCTGCATAATTTGTCTCAACGTACATTCCCAAGTGCCTGTCCTAAAACCTTAATATTCCTGCTGTATTTTCTTGCTTATGGCTTTGTCAGCCAAAAGGGCTATTCAGATGTTCCAGATCCCAAGCTGTGCTAAAGCTGATGATAAGGATGAAGAACAGGGTCAAATAATTTTTAAGCACTATATAGTTTACTTGGCTGCACCAGTTTATGCATAGGACTAGAAAGTAATGGGAAACTCAGGCAGTCGGACACGGATGTGGTTTTAACAGCAGAGGTGCCATGATCTGAAATTTAATGTTTTCTTCCAGGAAAGTGAGAGCTGGAATCAGACAGAAAACACCCCTGTGGAACACAAAGCAAATGAAAACTGCATTCAGCCAGGCACATTCTCTGCAGACAAAGCAGCACTCACAGACAGCACCCAGGCAATCTGGCCAGAGAGCCTTTTTGCAGAAAACAGACGGCAAGGGAGCAAAAGATGAGACAAAAGTCACCCTTTGCCTGGCACTTCAGGAAGGAGCAGTCTTGAGATTCACAGACAGCAGATCTTTACTGCCCTGTATGAATGTGCTGAGCACAAATACAACAAGGGGAAAAAAGGAAGACCCAGACATGCCTTGGTACATGTGGTACTCCTGGTAACACAGAAATTTGTATTTGCACAGCTCAACCTGTGAGCCCCAGGAGATCTTCCCCATCTAACTTTGGATCTTAACAGCGTATTTTAGTGCACCATAACCTCTGCAGAACCCAAGAACTGATGGATTCCACCGGAAGCAAGGAAAGGATTTTCGTGTTCACTCTATGATTCAAAGAACTGAATCGCCACAAGGCACAGGGATTTTCTGCTAAGCACAGGAACTCTGCTGGACAGCAGGTAACTGAAATTTCCTGAGCCTCAGCTTAGAACCACAAGCACATGAACTATCACTTCTGCCTACAATACAGCTTTCCCAAAAAGAAATACATACATACCTAAGCACGAAATCAGATGCAAATCCCTTGTTCTACAGAATTCAGAAATTAGCATGGGGGAAGAGAAGAATACTCTTGAGCTGCAAATGAATAGAAATCAAGCTAATGTACAGCATATATTGCTGATCTCTCATGCTTGAGTTTAAGCTCTGAAATCTTAACCACAGCCATTATGGAAGGCTCTCTTTTGACAGTGTGTCTTATGGTTCATTTACCAAGAGAAAATGGGTGCAATTTTAGCCAGTGTTAAAATTAATCTGCTTTTATCAGAGAAAGGAAACTAATCCCACTTTACCAGTTCTTTTTTACTCTGAGAGGAGACTAACAGAGATGGAAAGATTTAAATAACCAGGCTTCTGTGGTGAACCTGGGATTCTGTAGGTTTTCACTTATCTGTGTTGAAAAACATTTTCTCTGAGATTTAGACCAACCACTTCACCCTAATTCCTACAAGGCCAACCACAGTGCTGACCCTGATCTGTCCCAAATTGGGTGCCTACAAGACTTCTAATTTTTTTCTTTGGGTTATTTCTCAGAAGCCAATCAAATCTGTGATATCTGGGAAGAATAAAGGCAGCAGTAACAACCTACTCTACACTCAGTATCATCCACACACAGTGCCCAGAGTCACAGGCAAGCAGCTTTATAAATCTTTTCACACACATTGAGTTCACCTAAACTTCTCTCTAAGCTCTTAAATTCCTCCTCCAAACCTGCTTAAGTAAGAGACAAAATTTAAACTGTTGCACGCCCCCCAAGCCAGAAAAGGTTTCCTGGGGAAAGAGGAGAAAGACAAGAGAGCCATGAGGAGACAGTGTTCCCACAGAAGCTCCTACCCCTTTAGAGCAGCATTCTAACTCACACAGGCTTCAGAGACCAAGCAGATTCCTCTAGCTCCTGTCTGTCGTCTTTTTGCATTCAGAAAGTATTTCTAAGTTCTGCTGCTAAACTTTAATCACTCACTCTCTAGGTTTGAGTTCTCTATAGATTGTTTCTATTGACAACAAATCCTAGGAGAATTATTATTTTTTATTAGTATTATTATTTCCCAGTAGTACACGCATAACAATAGCTCCCTAGATACAGCAAATAGATATGAGGAAATGAATGGAACTGTAACTGCCTCATGTCTTTCATTTAAGACACACTGGGTTTTAGTCCTTTTGTTCAGAAACAAATTTAACAAGAATTTAGGAGCTGCGTGTTGGGGCTGAAATAAATTAGGTGAATAGCAGGAGAGGGAAGCTTGCTATGACTTCAAAGTACAATCAACACAATGATGGTACTTCATGGAATAAGAAAACTAAGACTGAATTTAACACAAATGGCTCCATTGTTATCAAAGGTTCTGTACAAGCTCTAATGATAATTCAATTGCATTGTTCATCGGGGAGAAGGTAGATGAAGATCATTTAATGTTTTATAATTAGCAAAAATATTTCATCCTGGCAACAGTTTACCTTCTGTGTGAGGAACAGGAGTGGTGTTAAAAGCAGGTAGCTGTGTCTGTGTGCACAGATCCATGTTCTGCTTAAGGACACCCCAGGGAAAACACTGTTCAAGGGCAATGGATACCATCAACTGGAAAATTCTTGTCAAGATTTCTACATTGTTCCACTCATGTTTCTCCTTTACATAATGGATGGGGAATGCTGGAACATTTTGCTTCTGATAAGGCTGAGCTGAGAATAAGCACTTCTCCCACATACCTTAAAATATTGTTTTTCTATTCCAAAGTGAATGCTTCCAATTTATTTAGAAAGTTAGGGGGTGCTGAAGTGGATTAAAAGGCAGGACAAGTTCCAAGCCTCACCCTGAAAAAGACAGTGCCTAAACTGAGAAGAATCACAAGGAAAGCCTGGTATCTCAGCAGAAATGCAGCAGAAGATACCATCCCATGCAACTGCTATGCCTTAACCTTCTAGAGTGAGAGCTATCCCACCTTCACCTTCTGGGAAGGCACTGTCTGCCTTTCCTTATACAGGTGGTGGTGCCATTTGTCCTGTGGCACCAACAGGAGCTGGTGCAGCAGGTGGGCAAGGGGCAGCTGGGATGCTCTCCCATCATTCACCAGCACAAGTGGCCATCCTCACCCCCTGCACTGCACACACACCAGGGACCAGATCACACCCATAACCAGAGCGAGTCAAACACATCCTTGGTGAAATTCCCAAAAGTTGGGTCTAAGTGCAGATTTCCTTTCACATCTCATGACAAATCACGCAGAAAATTAAAAAAAAGCCTTTTGACCTCAAAGCACATATTTGAAAATCTTTCAAGTAGAACTATGAACAGCAGTGCAAGTTCTGCTCTCCAGAAGGAACTACGCACTATGAAGACAGAAGGTCTCCTGCCAAAACACTGGCTAGAAAGAAGGCACTTGTGGGTTAATGTGGGTGTTGGCAGATCTTCACAAGAAGTAAGCCAAGATGTGTTTCACTTTCACAAGTTGGAGTTGGAATGAATGGGGGAAAGGAGGGGGAGGAACATTAAAAAAAAAAATCAGTTGGAATGGGAGAAATCACCTCTGCAAGAAGCCAAGAGTCAGCCACTGATAAGTGCTGTTGTAATTCTTGGTCATTCCAGAGACTCCCAGCCCCCTTGAGATGATAGCTGCAGGATATGAAGTGCTAGAGGTTGCCTTTTTATGCCTTTTACAACACATCAACCCATTTAAAATCATCCCTTTGCCACCAGCTGCCCACACCAGTTTAAAAAAAAGAAAACCCAACAAAGAAGCAATACCATAGTGCAAGCTTCTGCGGGCAGGCATGCAAAAACTTCAGCTGGAAAAAAAATCTAAGGATTTTAAATTAAACATCTCACACTGGCCCACTTTAAAGAGGTAGCAAACATTAGCCCACCTGTGGTAACTGCCCACTTGAGGGCTCCTCATCCTGAAGTAGAAAATATACTTCAAATGCATAAGCAAAGGTAAGGTAAACACAAGTAGTTCAGGTAACCTGTAAACCAAGAGTATATATGACATCCTTAGCTCAACAGTGACAGCCCACTGCACCTTGAAGTCCCAAATCCAAGCCAGGCTGAAAACATTCTGCTGTGATTGCATTGTCAGCCACAGGAGAGCTCTTCCCAAGTCTCCATGCTCAACAGGAAAAAAATGCACCATTGGATTTCCCCACTCTGCACAGGGTCCATATCCATATTAACTTATTAAATTAAGGATTCCTTATCCATATTAACTTTTATCACAAAGATATAGGAGGCCTGAAGGTTTTTGGTTTTCCTTACATCATCCTTCTGAAAACAAAAGCTGTGTCTACAGACTTGTGTTGTCTCCAAGTATTACACTTCTTTCTGAGCCGAGACAGCATCTCTCCTGCTGTAAAAGCTTGTACCTCTTCAAGCAGCAAGGCAATTCCCTGCCAGATTCAAGAAGGTAAACAAAATACATCTCTTCTGGCAAAATGTCTCCACACCAATTTGTGTAATTGTCCACGTCCCTGAAGAGGGCCTTGTTCACGTAGTATAGCTCTGACTCTAACCATCAAAACACAATTAAACCAGATGCATCAGACACAACTGGGTGGCTGGTTCATGTCAAACCTCCACAGGTGGTGGCTAAGAAAGGTGACTCTCATTCAGAGATGCTGAGAAGTAGCACAGTGTATGCAGGCAAAGTCACAGCATGGAAAACTAAAGACAAATTATTTTATCTATACCTCACCCTCCAGCAGCATCTCTGCCCATTGAGTATGAAGCTTTGGCTAACAATGTTAATATCTGCCAGTGTGTTTCCTTATCACCTCCTTCAAGCTGTTTTACCAAGACCTAATCAGGCTTTTTTACTTTTATCCTGGCTTTTATCCTTTGTCTGTGTCTTTTGTTACCAGCCAGTACCTTCTACATCACTTAAGTCCAAAATCCCCAATAGAAAAAAAAAACACATTCTTTCTCAAGAAGCTCATGCTTTTCTCTTTGCATGAAATAATCCATCTATCTGCATTTAAAATAGTGAAATGCTCTTTTCCCTCTAGAGTCTCTTTTTAGCCAGTTCTGGAGCTTAAACCACTGATAAAACTTATTATTCAGATTGTATTGCCCCAATGCACAAACCTTGCCTTCTCTTTAATTTTCCCCTGCCTGCTCTTTCATTTCTCTAGGCCATGTCCCACAAACTGAGCTTTCTAACACCATCACATTATTCTGCTCCATCAGCAATTTCCATTTGCTGCCCCATCCCTGTATTTTCCAAGCAACATCTCAGCACACAATTTTCCAGCCTTATCCTCCCCTAGTTTTACTAAGCCTTCTCTCATTCTGCACTTCACACTGCACCACAAACAGAAAGGTTTCCTACCTGGTTAGAACACATATCTCCCCCAGCACTGGTTCTTCAGTGGTAGAAAACATTTCAGACCACAGTGGGTTTTCTTTCAGTTGAGATAACATTAGCTTTTCAAAGCTTACCAACAAGCATGGCTCATCTTCTCTGCTAGGAGAAACTCTTCATCAACAAACTATTTACAGCTTCACAAACTTTTGTAAAAGACCCTCAACTTTCTACACTTATCCCTCATATCTCTTCCTGATCATTGGTCACTTACTCCTTCCACCTCAGAAGGCAGGAAATTGCAGTCCCTTTCAAGGGCCTGTTAACATCCTGAGAACTTCCTTCATCTTCCTTCAAATTGTCTTCTTCTTCTTCTCCCCATACCCTAAAGTCAATGCTCAGCTCATGCATTTGTGCCCATCTTTATCTTCTACATAGTTTTTGGTTTTTTTTTCCTTTCAAAAGTTAATTCTCTAGATCACAGAAAACTTTACTAGGCTGAATGGAGTCATGCCATAATCAATGGATCTGTAAAGCCCATGTTTCTGCTGCTCCTTATCACCTGTTCACACATTTAAAGCAGCATCAAACATCCACCCGACCTCCTCCCTGAGTGAGGCCACTGTCTCACTCGAGTTATCTGACTCCTACATAAAGCACTCCAGAGCATTCCCTGGAACACTTTCTGCACTGAGGCAGCTGCATCTGCCTCCCAGATCATGGCTGAGACAGTTCTTTAAACCAGGAATCAAATATTTGTCTTTAAAGCATTTCAGCGCTTGAAAAAGAAACATCGTACAGCCTTTGCAATTAACAGGGAGGAGAAATCTCCTTGTTCCACACTAAAGCGTTGTCAGCGATTAACACCTTCAGGAGGCTCCTGCTTCAGTGGAAATTGCATACCTTGGGATCTCGGCTGTCAATCTGCTCAGCAGGCGCAGGGTCAGAATGGTGAAAAACAGCTATTTGGACTTTCAAAAATGTTTCTCTTGCAATTTATTGTCCCCTTGATTTTCTATTCTAGTTAACAAATGGTGAAGCTGCCACACTTCTGATTTTCCACAGAGTTATCCTCAGTATAAGCTAAGACAGTTTCAGGAACAAAAAGCAATATCTGATATTCCAGTTCCCTTCACCGTAACTTTATAGCAGCCAATAAAGATCATCCTATGGCAAAATATTGCCAAGATTAATTTTAAAACCACCTTCCTAGCTACATTCTCCATATGAATGTGTCAGAAGCCAGCATTTCTCTTCTGAGGAGTTCAGACAGGCTAATGCTTGGTTTCAGTCCCAAGAGGGAAAGGCAAGATTAAATTTCCCATAAGTATCAGCAAATATATTTCATCTGATAGTCAGTAACACCAAAGCACCTCCTTTCTATAATGTCAGAACATTAAACATTAATTTCAAACATATAGACAGATGTGGCTCTGGACCCTTCAATGATTATCAGTGATAAAATCCCCACCATTGGTTCAGAAAGGAAAACATCTGAGCCCTTGTGACCACCCTCTGACTTTACTCCCTGCAATACCTTCAGTGCCCAAAGAACTTCAGCAAAAACCCTTTGGTGATACCCTCCATGCAGATGAGGAGACCCAGCAAAGAGGAGAGGGATGGAAACCAAATCTCTCCAGGACAGAAAAAGATATTTTTGAACACATAGGGCCCATTACCTGAAGTGAGGGTCAAAGAGGACAGAGGAACAAGGAACTTTTATACTTATTCTTACATATTTAGTACAGAATATGTGTCCACCATGTTGTCGCTATCTTGGTGCCAAAGCAAGTGAATTGGCAAGGTTTCTCATTGCAGTCTTTGACACTATCAGAATGCAGACAATTTTGGTTGATATTTTAGTGTAGAAAATGTCACTGAAAATGACATACCTCCAAGAAATTTTCTGATTTTGACTAACTGTATTTTCTAACAGAAAAATTCTTCTGACAACTTTCTTCCCCCTGACAACTTTCTTTCCCCAAGTGGCTCTAATATTAGTATTTAATGACTTATGTGTCTCAGTGGTGTTTTCAATTTACTGACATCATCTGTCCTGTGTAAATTCAACACAGAGGGTGAATATTTAAATGTATGTGTCATCTATCTTCTTCTGTCCTTATTGAGCTACTGCATTCATTCACCATCCTTCATTATACCATGTATTGCTACAATGAAATATTTTCATCTCATAGCAGCTGCTACTGCATAATGTATTTCTGGATCATCTGAGTAGCTTGTTAGGAGGAAAATTTACTAATGAGTTAAAATTTAATTTGTCTTGTGTCATCCCAGTTCAGACATCAACCACATAATGCCATATATTTAAGCAGAAGCCCAAAATTACAGACATCTTTTCTCTTCTCTGAACTCTCTCCAGCAACAATCTCCACATATGTCCTTATTTAAACAAAATTATCTCTATATAAAGGACTAAGTGCAGGTTTCCTGAGTAACATTTTATAATGAGATGCTGATTCTTTTGTATAATATTCTCTGCTCCTCATAAAATTTCTCAAAGTATTTCTTTTCCCTACATGCTCATAAAGGTTTGTTTTGCACCAAAACTCACCTTGCCAAATGCAGGATTTCTCCGAAATTACTCTTTCTGCCTGGCCTTTCAATATCTCAGTGTCAGAAAGGAATAGAGATGGATTCTTCTTCTGCTTGCCTCAAAGCAGTTCTTGGCTTAGATGAATACTGATTTATGTGAGTGGAAAAGGCACAGACTCCACATTTCTCCTCAACTACTTCAACCTGAGAGGGTGCCAGATGCAATGGAGATAGGAGATATGGGAAGGATGAAGCAAGGCAGGCAATGAAATTTGCTTCTCTTTGTGTGTGTATTTCTCTTTCAGTCTGACAGGAACACTGGTGATCTCTTAACTCTTTTTGGAAGGACCATTGGAAAGTAGTTTGGGGCTTGTTTTCTTATTTCACTTTAAAGCCATCCCTCAGATGCCTCTCTGATAAGCCTGCCTTAAGATTTTGAATAGCACTGAAGAAAATTGGTGCTGCTGTACCCAGGACAGACACTGACAGCAATTTAAAAAGGACATCACAGCCACCAAAGCACAGGCAGACAATCCAGAGCACAAATATTTCCTGGAAACACTTGTTACACTTACCATCACCTTAGAAGTTCTAGGAAACATCAGAATCTCTTTGGTTACCTCTGCTTTAAGAGAAATGTGATGTTCACTTGCACTGAAGCAGTATTTCACTTCCATTGCTTGCTGTGGTGAAAACAGAGGTATAATAAAACTGCCAAGACAGAGCTGCTTCCCGAGGAGGGACAGGACAGGACAGTAGCACAAAGCAATTTGACTTGGGACAAAACTAAAAGGAGAGATTGAGAAGCAAGTGAGAAGCACCAGGAACATTCATTTTCTCTCTCTGAACCCATGCACAGACCAGACAAACCATCAGTATGAATGGTTTTTGCTTCACTGCATCCTGTGTGTATCTAAACCTTGTGAACAGACAAACCTTTGCACTGTAATAACAGCCTGCATCCTTGTGCCTGTACTTGTCCAGCTGGCAGGCAGGAAGGGATGGGCACAGCAGGAGCAGCACCTTCATGCTGAAGCCTCCAGGTGTTCCCCTCTGTAAGGAGTGCTGTTATTCCTGCTGGCCCTGCAGCTCCCCGCTGCCAGCACCTGCGGGATCCCGTTTAATTGCTGCCTGAGGAGCTCATGTTTGACAGCCCCAGTGCAGGCTGCTCTGGCTCGTGGGCTGACCTGTTCATCATGAGAGTTATTAGGGCTATGTTCACCCTTCATTAATGCAAAAACACTCGCCTTCCCCAGCCCTTCTGCATCAAGGGAAAGCATCAGCACTCACACACCTACACACAGGTGTGTGTGGCTCTCTCCTCGTGTGTTTACTGTTTATCCTTTTTTTTCAGGGATCACACTCAGAATGTGTTGCTGTCTGAGCTGTCACTGCCTGTCACATTACAGTGACGATCACTGCTTTCAGAAGCCAGTTCAGGTTGTTTAATCATCACTTCCCTCCAAGCTGTCCATCACAGGGTGGTCGCCAGGCAACAGCGTCAACAGACAGAGCTGTGGGTGGCTGATGAGGAGGAGGAGGAGGATGCTGCACACATTTGCAGGGAGGAAGAACTCACGTTCCCGTGAGAGAAGGAGGTATGGGAGTTGCTAAGTCTCTCTCTATCTGATGGGATCCCAGCCTGCAGCATCATGAAAGTAACAGGGATTTCAGCGATTGCTGAACCCAGTGTTTGAGAGGGAAAAATGCCAGGAGCCTGGTGCATAGCACAGGAGTGAAGAGCTGGGTCTCCTTTCCTCAGCTCTCATAGGGATCCATGGTCCAACTCCCTCCTTCACGGGCAGGAGGGCAGGGTTGATTCCCTGCTGGAATCAACATTCACTCTTTTAACAACTTAAAAATTAGTTATTTTTGAGTGGATGACAAGTTTCTAGAGAAAAAACAAAGATCACATGTCATCTTACAAAAGTCGAAAATAAAATGGAAAGGCAACACCAAACTGGAAACTTTTCATCCAAAAGATGAGCTGGAGAATATTTTAATTTCTTTTTGTTTCAATTTTTGCTTTCAAGGATACACAACTGAACAGTCATTTGTTATTCAAACAAACACACAGGTCTGCATCAAAGCATCTTTCTGTTACAATAGCCTAAATATTTACTACTAAATTTCATCAGCTCATCTGTACTAACATGAGGTCACCGGATCCAGACTAAGCCCACATCTATGCAGGCCAGATCTGTTCTCATTCCCAGCCAGGTTCTACCACTCTTAATATATTGAGGGGTGTGTGGAAACACGAACACAAATGAAGTGGAGGTGTAGTGCAGTCCCTCCCCATGGGTCAATCCTCAGCCAGAGTAACACCTCTGGGAATAACCACTCCCCAGACTTTTCTGACATGGTGGCATTTCACCATGGACCTGTCCATTTTGCAGTTAAGTTTAATGTATCTCCTGTTTGCTGGTGCATCTCTTAATAAGCTGTTTAGCCTGTCCTAAACAAAACCAAAACAAAACCTATTCTGAAGTTTCAATCAAAGTAAGATCTCCCTTTTATTTGCAGATAACCATTTCCAAAATTTGATTCTGATTCCAATAATGATAAATTTAAAGATTTTCTCTGTCATCTACAGGAATGTATTTTTTCTTGGAAAATTGAATTGAAAGCAATGGAAAGCAAACTAATTTTCCATTTCATGTTCTTTGGCATATAGAGCTTGATTTTCAGCATTATTTTCACGCCAGAAAAATATATTTACACTTACCTCAAAGTAAATACTTAAGAAGGTCCTCAAATATTCATTTGAATATTCAGTGGAATTCACTCTTCCTATGTTTGTTTTCAGAGAATATTCAGTGAAACGTACTGGCACCATTCTTGGCCAAGACAGGGCACATTAAGCTGTTTCTAAAGAATTAAACTGACCTAGTGACACACACAGAAAAGGAGCATATAACCTCTTTCATCTACAGAAATTATACTTTGTAGTTAAAAGAAAAATTTTCCAGGCAAAGTCCAAATGATTAAATGGCATCCATTTCCACATTAGTGAGGAAGTTCTCACTGCTTTCTGAATCAGGAACTTTATGATTACTTCACCCCTCCATAAAAAAAGTGCACCTGAGAAAATCACTTATTGAGCAGGGACAATTTATGGAGATAAAACATGCCTACACGTGTTATATAAAATATTTCTCATGAATTATTTTCTCCACCTTAAATTTAGTGGGGGAGGTGAGAATGGGGGGAAAAAGTAAAACATTTGAGAAAATACATGGGATATCTCAGTTGGGTTATCTATGTATCCTGAGATTTTCTAAGGAGCTTTTTACTTCCTCCTGAAGAAGTGCTTGAAAATTATCTGCAAGAGCTCATGGCACTGCTGTCCTTACATGATCACCAGCAAAGTGATCTCAAACCTCAAACAATTAGGATGTGAACACTGACACTGGGTTGGGACCTGGTGGTGTAAGTTACCAAGAGCTTCCCATTTGTAGGTAATCAGTTTCCAACCCAAAAGCCCAGACAAGATGAAGGGGTTATCTCTGGAGTTTTCCCAGCAGGAAAAGAGAAATCACAATGCCTGTGGCTCCCTTGAGTTCCTGCCCCTGCAGAAGCAGCTCTGCCCCAAGCACAGCACAGGGAGAGCGCACTGGAGGCCCTGTCCCTGTTCAGGCTGCTCCTGTTGGGATGCTTGGCACTGACATCCCCCCACAGCTGCTGAAACAGGTGCAACTTCCCTCCTTCTTCCATCTAAATCTCCATTTTCTCAAGCTCCTGCTCCCCACTCATCCCACACCAGGGGCACCTCAGCACAGCAGCCCTGAGCATGTCCCGGGCACGGCAGCACAGGGGAGTCCAGAGGCAGCTCCAGCAGCTGGTGAGCAGTCACAAGAGAACATCACTGCCCCACTGAGGGACACCATGGGAGGTTAAGTTAACTTCTTACAGACCCTCTAAAAGGAAGGAATTACATCTGAGGACATATCCTAAAATATCCTGTTCCTTCTGAAATACTTTTATGTTCCCCAAGGAGAGAAAGTACAGTACTAAGTAAAAGTGTTATTGTGTTACCAGCACTGAGAATTAGGGATTAAGGGCTCTTACATTAACTGTTGTTTGATTTAAGAGACAGCCAAAAAAATTCCAAGAGGCACTAAAATCATTTTTTTACTGCATCAACTTTAATATGCATTTAGAATTCCAAAATAATTACTTTATCACCCAGTGCTGCCATTTGAATTGGAATCAAGGTCCATTTTCATTTAACACAGAAATGTCAATTAGAGCTGCAGGAGTCATTGATTTTTTGGTTTGCTGGCCAGGTATAAAAAAATAATTGAGGAAAAAAAAACCACCTTGTGTCAGTCTTAATTTTTTTTCCTCCTTGAAAATGTAAACCTGAATGCAGCTTTGCATCTGGATGAACAGGATCCAGTAAACACAGCTTTTAAGATAACAGCAGTTACCTAAATATAGGCAGAAACAGTTTGAGATGCTCTGCAATTCCCATACCTGGACATCAGGTAGGACACAGTTCCCACAGTTCCCTGACCCTGTGAAGCAGCAGCCAGAGGTAATGCCATCTGAGTGTCATTAGATGCCTCTGTCCAGCACACTCAGTCAAGGTCTTTTTACTACTGGGTCATTTTTAAATACAGAACAAAAGAATCGGAAACCCATTCTAAATGCTGCCTGATTCAAAACAAAAAATGTTGCATTTAAACTTTCACGATTTGGGCTTGTTGAGGGCTATTTCTCAAGAGCCTTGGAATCAAAGGCAAATCAATGTGAGCCTACAAAATGCTCTGGCCAAACTATAATAGCATTTTCCAGAGAAAGAGGTCTTTAATGGGGCAGTTTCCTTCGCTTTGCTGGAGCTCTGCACAACGCGAGGGTTTTATTCACTCTGATGTACTGTGAAAGGCCCAGAGGATGTGAAACTGTCCAAGGCCAATGCTGACCTTGCAGCCCTTCATATGTAAAGCTGTGTCCCAACTGAATTGGTCTCTAATCCCTCTAGAATGAATTAAGGACTTCTGACCCCCTTGCTTCCCCCTATGGACTGACTTCACCATGGTCTCCAGGTCAGGGAAACACAAATGTCTTATCTGAAGCCAGGAGGAAAGGGAGAACCCCTTCTTCTATTATAAAGTACCACATTAGGAAGACTGAAAGCTCTAACCCAACTGCTTTACACAGTTTACAGCCTCTCGCTATTGCATGAATGCAAGCTGCAACTGTCAGAGCTCTTCCATTATTCTCCTTAATCTCCCCTCGTGATGGGATTTGCATATCCCACCTGTCAGTGGCAGAAGCTCCTCACCGGCTCCCAAACTCCTTCACAGAGACCAGCATCACACACAATGACAAGCCTTTCTTCTAGTCCTCACAGATTCTCTTTCACTCACTGCTTTCTCTCAGAGCATGGCTCTTATTAACAATTTCCCATGCATCCTATTTCATATTCTGTATATGAAAAGCCTCTGTTTTATCCAGTCAAGAAATATATCTAGAGATGACTATAACACAGAAAAAAGAAATACTATGGCTGTTGAGTCATTTTTTTAAAAAATCAAACACATACACAAAAGAAAATAAATACCAAAAAACCTCAAAACCTCTGTTTAAAGGAATAAAGTCCTACTCAGTTACAGGAAATTTAGAGGAGGTTTCATGTCTAGTATGAATGTTTTTATTATCCAACATTACTAAATATAATCAAGACAAAAAAATTTAAACAAGGGACTTTTAGCAGTATTTTAATTTGATTAGATTTTTTTTTTCTGGCTTAAATTCCCATTTTTGTTTCCTCACTTTTTATTCAGCCCTTCCAAAATATATTCTCAGTAGCTCTAGCAAGAGATTAGCCTGAAACAGTCTCAGCATCCGGTGCATTATACTCATAATACTATTATATATTCTTGTAATGTGTACATAATACAGACTCCCTTTTACTGAATTATTTTAATGCCAACATACTCCATGCATGAACCTTTTTTGGGAGCTGTTTTCAGCACCCTAGAAATCAATCTCAATAAGAAGAAACTGACACTGGGGTCATTCCTCACCATGGGTCTCACTGAGCATCTTGCTCTGGGCTCCACATCCATATTCATTACCTTAAAATTCCTCCTTTATAATGATTCAATTGCCACAGGAGGAAGGGAGCAGTGGGCTCTCACAGCAGCATACAACAAAATGCTGGTCACTCAAGAGATGATGCTGGCACCCCTGATACTTTGGAGCCACAGCTCTGCCAGCAAGAGAAAGGTAGAGGCTGTCAACTATATCCTCGTGCATGAACATGGTATCTGGGCAAAGTCTCCAGGTGAGATGTGAAAAAAAAACCATTTTGATTATGGTCCTCCATTCTGAACTGAACGGTACACTGACAATTTAAGGTACTTTGGCCATGCCTTTACTGCCTCATTTGAAAAAAAGAATATATTTGTTATCATCTTCATTCATCAAAAGCAAAAATCACATTCAAATTCAACTTCTTTGGAACCTGACTCCCAGAAATTCAGAGTTCACTCTGCACAACCTGTTGTACAAGCATACAGAAAGTAGAAAGAATCAAGCTTGCTTGATTTAGCAAACCAGAGCCTGAAAGGGATTATCTTCACTGCCTGTAAAAAATAATTTCAGAGGATGTAAGTGGCAGGGAGGGAAAATAACATCAATTAAAAGGAACACACACAAATGAAAAAAAAATTAATCTAAATTACCCAATGGCAACATTAGAACAGAAATCAGAGAGATGTTTCAAACAGTCAGAAGAAAAAGGCTTGGAACAGCTACCCAGAAAGGAAGGCAATAGCAGGGTGAACAATAGCAGGGTGAACAATAGCAGGGTGAACAATAGCAGGGTGATAGACCCCAAGCTGTTTGTACTTATTTGTATTTTGGTCCGTCATGGCTGTCGGATGCAGTACTATCTGCCAATCTTAGAACTCCTGATTTTCAAGGTAGATCTGAAAACCCAACAGTTTATTCACAATTACTTTGTCCAGGACAAAATCCAGCATTGGAAATGCATAGGTGCATCATTATTCTGCATTACCTGTGCTCAGTTTGGCCTGTCAATAACATTAAGTAACATTTTGCAAACAGCACCTAATGCAGAATCTCATCTTGCCCAAAATCTCTGCCATAAGAGACCTAACTCTTCCCCTGCTGTCTGTTGTAATCACCTGACAAAGCAATGATGACCTTGCAGGCTTCATCCTTCACTGGCCCCTTCAGCTGTATTGATCTTCTGCTGTGGAGGGAATATAAAACCTGGCCAAGGTTGCTTTGCATCTACTCACTCCCAGTTCCACCTCCATATCTCCATCAGCCTGCTGAGGATCTGCTGCTGTGGAGGACCTTTGTGGAGAAGCTCAACTTTGTCTTTCCAACCATGTAAATCAGAGAAGCTGAAACCAGCTGTTTAAAGGTATCATGCCCATGTAAAAGCCAATCTCCAGGAATAAAGCCAAATACACACTCAACTTCTCTGCCACACACTTTGAGATTTACACCAACATCCATCCCAGGAAAGCATTTTGTCCAGTGCAAGGCAAGTGCTATTTTAATAAGTGAGCTGAAGCCCATACTGCTTTCCTTCAGAGCACCACATTATAGCACTCACATAGCATCAAGGCACTCACTCAAATTCCCTTACCTTTTGACCTCCTCCAATTTTTTTGCTCTTTCTCCAGCATACTTTCAAATGAATAAATAAGGCACTGATCTCGCTCTAAGCCAGCTTAGGACAGAAGCAGTCTTCATTTTTTGTAAGCTCTGAAAAGCATCTGTATCCCAAAAGCTCATTATGGACATCACCTAGAGACTTGCTTCCCTCCATTAAAACCAGGTCTCTCTTTTAGCTCCACATATAAATCTCTGCTAGTTCCTTTCCCCTAGTCTATAGTATGGTATTAGGGGAGCTATAGAGACTCCAAATCTACAGCATCAAGATACACCACATCAGCAACACATTTGATATATCCATGAGCTAAGAAACCTGCCAACTTCACACTGTTGATGACATTTCTCAGTGGTGCAGAAAGGCAGGAGATCTCACTCGTAGCAGAGATTTGAGAAAGATTTCAGTCATACAAACTTTTACTCCAGTTTTATAGGGCCAGTGGAAAGACATTCAGGATGTATCAATGCAGGTAAGTGCTGCCAGGACCCATTTACAGACTCAATAGTCTAGGCTCTTATGATATTGTCAAAATTATTTCAGACAGGGTGCTGGCTTGGGTCAGTTAACACCTTCTTGGATCATTCCCAGACATTCTGGCACCAAAGACCCTTTTCAGCACCCACTTTTACTGCAGCCAGTCTTCTCTGTCTTGCAGGATCCTGGAGATGCAGGACAGCTTTGTGTGGCTTCACTCACCCCCACTGGAGACAGAGAAAGCCTGAGGCCCGCCTGTATTTTAATGTAATACTGAATACACTCCTGATTTCATCCATGTCATCTGACAAGCCAGGCTCCCTACCTCTATGCTTTCCTCTGGGGAATTCCTACTGACTCCATCAGTGAAACAAGGTACACAGGAGATATTAGAGAATATGTGAACTGTGTCACTAAAGATGAGCAGTGCTCCAAACATCCAGATATGAATGTAGATCTAGAGAGCAAGCTGTCGAGGCAGTACCTAAAATCACTGATGGACCAAAATAAGCACTGATCTAAAACAATTTATGTTGATGGAGTTACACTTGGAGGACTTGTATGGTTATTTATTATTCTTATTGTACCTGTGGCTTAGCATACAGCAAACTCACGGCAAAATATCATCAGTTCCATAGTGTACACAATTGATATAAAATCACAGCTAAGCCTGAGAGAAGCTACAAACACCCAGAACAATCCTGTGCAGAAATCCAGAGTCCTTTCAGGAGTTCTTTCTCCTCCACAGCAGCACTGCAATTTTATCCACACCACAACCAAAATAAGGATAAAAGGAAGCACAGAGAGGCTTGCAGGGTAAGTCACACAGCAATAGAAAAACTTGGTGGTGACAATGCTTTAATTTTCCACTTTTTCCACCTAACAAGATTTCAAATGTTTTGAGCTTTATTTTTGATGGTTCCTGTTCTCACACAGATACTGAAAACTATGATCCTTTTCACGCTGCCCCTCTGCCTGGGAAAAAGGCAAAAGTCATTTAACAGCAACACTTACAAAGCACATAAGAATGAAAATTAGAAGAGGTGTATTGCATCCCCATGCCACAGCACAGAAACTCCAGCAGGAAGAGAGCAGCTGCTGCTGTTGGGGTGCAGACAGGGCACTGGGGTTACACAGCATCCTCACAAGCAGCACATTGATTGGATCCTCTGCAACCCCTATGCAAACAGAACTACATATGCTATGTACCCTAAAGGAAACGTTTGACCCCAAGCCCATCCCACTCCCAACTCCATCACTGACAGGTACCCAAAAATCTCCACACAGAGACAAAGGGTCAGTGCCACTTTGGCCTTCCTCCTGAACACTGCTTCAGCTGAGCTTGGACAAGCCTGTTGTGCACCCAAGTCCTGCTTGGGCCCTTCAATGAGTGTTGTGAGGACGCTGCAAGCACAGCACAAAACAGAACAGCACTGCCAGAGACCCCGCAGTGGAGGGGGGAGCATAATATCCCTGTACTCAATGCAACCTGCAGCTCTCCAGGAAGGACAGTCACAAAACATTTCCCCACAGCTCCCTGAAAACATTTGTACACCAACACACTCAAAAAGTAAATCAGTCCCTGACAACAGCAGCCCACACCACCACAGTGGGCAGAAACACATACACAAATATATGTGCACCTAAACACATATAGAACAATAGATGTGTCTTGAAAAATGTATAAGTGAAACATAATTGCAGTGGTAGACCAGAGAAACTACTGCCTGTTGGATGACTTTTTATATCAGAATCTTTTTTCTTAGCAAATGGGTCACTTGAAACCAGTGTTAGCCTCAATTCAATTTGTATGAACAGACCTGAGTTCCTATAAGGCAGTTTCTGTTCACTCTAGACTATTTAAGAATAGCCTAGCTGAGTTGTGAAGAAAGGGAAAAAGTCCTTCAAAATGGAAATGACAACAATTCCCCTGTCAATTACTTGATTAAAAACTTCCTGATGAGACCACAAAACTGTGTCCCAATTAACTAGGGCTGAACCCCACAGCGAGGTCCTTACGACATTCCTTGCAATTCTAAATTGAGTAGCTCAGTACAATCTATACCAAAAGGAATAATGACTAGACTATCATTCCAAAATGTTATCAGTCTTCTAGTACTAAAAGCTGAAAGGGAGGCCAAAGATTTCTGCCAAGCAGCCAGAAACCTGGCATTACAGCTGCAGACACCTTAGAGGACAGCCTGAGTCCCTGTTTCTCCTGGGAAGTTGTATGGGCAGCAGTCACGTTGTGGTGGCATCCCTTTCTCTCTCATTAGCATTCTGCTTGGTGTCTAAGAGGCAAAGTTGGAGAATCTCGACAGACAGATCCCTCCACTTCTGCTGGTCCACAAGCAGAGTTAAGTGCAGGCAAAAAGCACTCCAAGCAATTCACCCTTGCCTTCCCTGGGCCTGAGCCCTCTGTTCCATGGCACTTCCAGGTACCACGGAAGCACAGGCTGGAGTGATACAGTGCCCAAGTTAACCTGGTAACTTTGATGTCTTGACTATTGCTCCAGCCTGGAAATCAGTTGCCTACTTCTCTGGCCAGTTTTGTTCTGCTTGGTGCAAGACAGAGCTGTTCTGATGCTGTTCCTGAGACACATGAAGGTTTATGAGGAGGAAACCAGAACTGTCCTGTTTAACACCTTGGTGACAAGAGGCAAAAAGAAGCTTTATCGCCTACACAGAGACACCTTGGAGGCAAAGTCCTGTGAAGCCCTCCAGCATCTCCACATCAGCAGGGCCTGGGGATGAGCACTTGGGCTGACGTGGGCCCCCACAGCTGGCAGGAGAAGACGGAGCAGCAGTAGCAGAGGGGCTTTCCCTGGGCATCCTTCCAGCTGAGCCTCCCAGGCTGCCCGTGAGGGTTATCCTGGGGAGAAGGCTGGATGCGAAGGCGCATCCCCCTAAAGAGACCCTTCCCGCCGCGCCGCGGGCGGTGGCAGTGCTGGATCCCGCTCTGCTCCGGGGCGAGGGACAAGGGACAAGGGGCCGGGAGGGGGATGTGCTCAGCGGGCGGGCGGGTAGCGGAAAGTTTTTCTACTCCAGAAGAATGGCCCTTTTGAAGCCCTTCTGCCCCACTGCACACTGCTAAGCGAAGCCAGTCCCCGGCGCCCGGAGGCGCAAAATCTCCTTCGAAGAAGAAAAACCCAGCGCAT
>VWYI01016888.1:0-34045 GCA_013399455.1 Anthoscopus minutus | reverse complement strand
GGGGGGTCGGGGGGGAGAGAAAGAAAAACAGGGGAAGAGGGGGAAATAAGGAAAGCACGGAGGAGCCGGCCCCGCCCNGCCGCCCCGAGCCCGGCCGGCGGGGGCCCTGGAGGGGTCGGTCCTCGGCCGCAGCCGCCGCTGCCGCTCGGGGACGGCGCTCCCCGGCCACTTTCTCTGGCTTGCTCGTCACTCGCAGTGTCTCCCAGTCGCTGAATTTCATCCCCGCGGGAGCAGGGGCGAGGGTCGCTTGCAGCCCGGCATCTTCCGTCTCGGCCTCTTGGCTTCTCTCACCTCCCTTCTCCCCGAGGAATCTCCTTTGCTCTTTTTCTCCTCTGTCGGTCTTCAAGTGCATCAGTAATCCTTGCTGCGGCTGCTGCTGTGGCTGCACCTGCGAACGGCAGGATCTGCAAGTTATTTCTGCACCGGTAAAGCCGTAAGTGAAGAGGAAAAGCCATGTCCAGTACAGGAGAGCAACGTGCCAGGCTGGGTACCAGCCAGCAACTTTTTCCATCTCTGCCGACTGCTGATGAGTGCTAGGGAGAAAGAGCAAGAGGGAGAGCGCAGGAGCCAGGGAGTCAGGCGCTGCCGATTCAGCCGCCGCGGGGTAAACACGGCGACAACTCCACGTAAAGTTTCAGACTCTTCTGTGCTAGATGCAGCCGAGGGGTAGAGGACATTACTTTCTTCCCACCTCTTTTTTTCCGTCTCTTTTTTCCTTTTTCTTCTTTTGCACTTTTTCCTTTTGTCTCTTCCCCTCCCCCNGCTGTTGTGGCCGGACCAGTGCACCATGGCCTGGTTGTGCGCCGAGTCTCCGGCCAGGGCGAAGGTGGTGCTGGCCAGCCGCAGCTCCTCCAGCCCGAAGCGGNGCTCGTCACTCGCAGTGTCTCCCAGTCGCTGAATTTCATCCCCGCGGGAGCAGGGGCGAGGGTCGCTTGCAGCCCGGCATCTTCCGTCTCGGCCTCTTGGCTTCTCTCACCTCCCTTCTCCCCGAGGAATCTCCTTTGCTCTTTTTCTCCTCTGTCGGTCTTCAAGTGCATCAGTAATCCTTGCTGCGGCTGCTGCTGTGGCTGCACCTGCGAACGGCAGGATCTGCAAGTTATTTCTGCACCGGTAAAGCCGTAAGTGAAGAGGAAAAGCCATGTCCAGTACAGGAGAGCAACGTGCCAGGCTGGGTACCAGCCAGCAACTTTTTCCATCTCTGCCGACTGCTGATGAGTGCTAGGGAGAAAGAGCAAGAGGGAGAGCGCAGGAGCCAGGGAGTCAGGCGCTGCCGATTCAGCCGCCGCGGGGTAAACACGGCGACAACTCCACGTAAAGTTTCAGACTCTTCTGTGCTAGATGCAGCCGAGGGGTAGAGGACATTACTTTCTTCCCACCTCTTTTTTTTCGTCTCTTTTTTCCTTTTTCTTCTTTTGCACTTTTTCCTTTTGTCTCTTCCCCTCCCCCTATTTTTTTCTTTCTTTCTTTTTTTTTTTCTTTCCCCCCCCACCCCCCAAGACTGGTGGTGCTGATCAGGCTTGTGATGGAAGGCAAAGCCACAACCACACGGGGGAGGAGCTGATTTGAAATCAGAGAGAGAGGGAGAGAGAGAAGAGCAAATCCTGGCGGGTGATTTCTGCCGGCTGCCTCCGTGGAAGTCACAGCTCGCTCCTCTCCCGCTCGCTCTCTCTCTGCTCCCTCTCAGTTCGCTGCTTCTGCATCACACTCCTCCCGCAGCCGCCCCGCCAGGACGCCCTGTGCCTGTGTCGTGAGTGGCTGGTTACTCACTCCTCCTCTCTCACACATACTCCGAAGACGGACTTACCCCAACTTTTAAACTCGTATCATCCGATCCCTTCCTGCCCTGTGCTTCCCATCAGTTCAAACCCCTAAAGCCTGCTCCACAGCATACTGAAACCTCCACACATGGACTGGAAGCAGAGGTGCAAAGTGAAGGAACAGTACATGTGTGTGTGTATAGTCTTCTCAGAGGAAATGTTTTAATTCGATTAATTAAGTGGCCTTAAATGTATAAGCAGGCTCTGAAATAACCCTTTCTTTCTCCCTCCTTCTATGACTGATGTAAGTGCATTGAAGTTGCTCGGAATAGACACCTGTGCTTGCTTTCACAGAGGGAAAGTCGCATTTCTACCCCTCTGATCCCTCCTCCGCTTGTGTTTCACTGTACTGTCGTTTACAGTAGCTGCCGATGCTTAAATCACTCATGCACGGCAGAGATGTACCCGCATAAATGCTGATGGAGACAGGGACAAGATTTTGGAAATGAAATGACAACACTTGAAGAGGGAGATTCCCCTCCAGTGGTTTATCAGAAGAAAAAAACATGCTTGTTGCTCTAGCTGTCTGTCATGTTTTTAGGACCTGCAATTTCTCCCACAGGAGCTGTGCTCTTCTCTCAGTATTGTCCTCCCGGGGAGCAGTAATAGTGGTGGCCAGAGGAGATCACCAAACGCTGCTTGCAGGCTGGGGTCTGCTGGCCACAGGAGCTGCTGGTCCCTGACCACGGACAGCACTCTTGGTTACTGCCCACCCAGCAGGACAGGGACCTGAGCTTTGACAGGCACTTCCAAATTCCCATGGGCATTAAAACTGGAGGGAATGAAAAGCTGTTCCACTGGAATTTTATTCCATCTCTGTCTGCTTGCTCTCACTCATTCCCATTTGATTTAGAGGAGAGTTTATTTTTTAATTAATATTTTTAACATTTCCTTCCTGACTCAGAAGACCTTATTGATTTTCTTTTTTTTGGCAGGGCATTTCAGAAAACGATTTACAGATTTGTTCCACATTCTTCTAGAGATTTCACTCAAATTCTCACTGGTGACACATCTTGGGTTATTAGCTCAAGAGGTGAAGGGAGACTCACAGTAATTCAGGCTAGGCATAACTTCATGCTGCTTACAACAATGATGGATTGTCTGCAGTGTAACCACCTGACCTCAGCTAAATCTACCAATTAACTGCATACCTGTTTCCACATCTCCCAGCTAAATGGTTACTATTAGTTACAGCCTGTCGGGTAATAACAATAATTAACACTCACACTTAAATGGCTCCTTCCTTTGCTAAGCCCAAAGCTCCTCACAAAGGCCACTTTGTGTAAATTGTATAGATGGAAGAAACTGAGTCACAGTCTGATCAGCAAATGTAATGTGGGAGGTGAATAATCAGTAATGATGGAAGGTGAAGCTACCTTATTATCAGCCCAATCCTTTATCTTCTATGCAACGGACTGACCAGGTGGATCTATCCCAGAGGATCAACTAAAAAGCATCACCTTCCCAGCACAAGTCTCTTAAGGAGGCTTTAATCTAAAGGCATGAAATTCAGGGATGAGTAGGTGAGACAGAAAAAGAACTTGGAAGAAGGAAATTAGTAAGAGGTCAGAAGAAATTTCTCTTGGGATTGTAATAGAGATTTTCATGCCAATTAGTGCCTAATGCTAAGAAGAGACACAATCTAGCTGTCTCATTTAGGCAGATGATTATCTCTGGATTGTGGTGAGTGGCCAGTGGGTGATACAGATGTGCCTGGTGGAGCTCACCTTATACACCCAGCAAATGCACAAGAATCAGTCATGGAGAGAAAATACTACACCCAACCTGAGGACCACAGGCACATTTTCCAGCCAAGACCCTGTTATGGGTGGATACAGGGCAGACATATACAGTATGAGCCTTCCTCTGAGCCTTGTTTTCAGGAATTACCAGTTTAGGAGATTCCAACAACAGCAGATACAGCATCTGATCCCTTACTTTTATTAATTAATGATGTAGTAGGACTTTTAATGGACCTGTCTCCCCAAAATTTTTCTAATCTGTATTTATACTCTTGCTGTCTGAGGCAAGCTGTGATAGTCAAGCTTACAATCTGATTATGTGTACTTTTGAATACTCATGGTCTGCGCTTATCTGAGAGAGACATTTTAAATCTCTGTAATCTAATCTTGCTGCCAGCCATCTTTTTGCCACAGATGATGTGATGATTGAGCCGTCAGAGATAAGAAACCTGAGTCTTTGGCACAAAAGAATAATCTGCTGTCCTTTGATGTAAGGGGTAGCTTTCTCAGTTGGGAGCAGGGACCGAGTTCCTATACTCAGGCAAAAAGAAGCTGGTGTGATGTGACTGAACTCCGTGGCTGTGCCACGAGAAAGGCAAGGCTGCGCCTTTGGGTACTCAGACCTGAGACGCCACCTAATCTAATATTTCAATACCACATGCCCAGCTCCAGTAGTCTTCCATGCTACATTACCTGGTCAGGAAACTTCTGTGTCACATCTCCAATTTTGCCTGGGGAGAGGGGATATGAGCAAGCCGTGGGAGCCATGGAACAGGAGGCAATTGTTAGCAATATAAAACATGATACCATGAGAGCAAATTTAAATTGCAGGTGTTAAATTCAGCCTCTGCCTTTGCCAGGATGAGCAGTGGCAGGGGTTTTTCCCTCTGCACCAGGAGAGGCGAAGGCAGAGATCTACACATACACGAGAGTGTTGGGGCAGTTTCTTCCTTCTGGGTTCAGGAAGAACAAGCTGGAATCTAGTGAAGGAAGTAGATGCCAGTTCCAGGTATCTGTTGCAGTGGAGCAAGCATCTTCCTCCAGATTTATATAGCCTTGAGAAGCAGGAACAACGTGAAACGTGGGATGAGTGCACAAATCTTCACTTGGGGCTGGGCAGGTTCTGAGCCAGGTGGAAATACGGGCTTGGTCAAGGACATAAATCCTTATGACAGTGATTGCAATAATCTGCCATCTGCAGGAATCCTTTCCCCTGGAGTGTTTCACACTCATAGTCAGAGACTACTTGTGAAAAATGTGGTCCTGAGAGACTTCCTGGCTCCACAGTATTCCTGTCTCCTGAAACATGCTAGATGATGTACCCTGTGTAATGGAAGCACCTCAGGGACTTCCAACTCTGCCTGTGCTGTGATGGAGTAGGAAGGGAGAAAAAGGAATGAAAGAGGATACAGAGAAGGAAACAGAATTGGGTGGGCTTAACCAGCTGGGTTTTTAATATAAAGCAGGGGCGTAATATAGCCTGGTCTTTTGTGAGTCTGAATGTATTTTAGGCAAAGGAGTATAATCTTTTGTTAGTAAATATTTATATAATCGTGATTTTGTGAATCTACACTCATTTTAAATCATGAATTTTCTCAAAGACTGTGTAATGAAGGGAGACCAAAAAGAACACTGCTCCATTGATTCCTATCAAGCCATGGTGAGTGATGAATACTGTAGTTTGACATTACACATAATTCCCCCAAATGGAATCTCAGTTAAAAAAAAAATACAAATCAGGATACAACAGGTCTTGTTGCAGTTCCCCTCATGGAAAAAAATACTTTCAGCTGTAAATAAGACAAAAATATATATTGTTTTTCTAAATAGGGTTTGGATGCTTCAGTCTTTAAATAAAATAGGCACTAATTATATATATCAAACCAAATATTTCCAAGTGTTTCTTATTTCACTAAACAAGTAGAAATTATTTAGCCATATGGTTTATTTTGTAGCAATAGGCAGATAATTGTTACATAGGTATTATTATAAATAAATCCTGTAACTTATATTGGAGCAATGCATTTTACAAAAAATGACCAAAATATTTGAGAAAAATCTGT
Organism: Anthoscopus minutus; assembly: GCA_013399455.1. Classification (NCBI taxonomy): domain Eukaryota; kingdom Metazoa; phylum Chordata; class Aves; order Passeriformes; family Paridae; genus Anthoscopus; species Anthoscopus minutus. The sequence goes on along the minus strand of VWYI01016888.1, from coordinate 28,423 downwards.
AACTGAAAGAAAATATCTGTCTTCTTTCCACTAAGTTTAATTTCCCTTCTTCAGACTATTTTTGGAAAGGTGATTGAACTATTTATTTTTGACACTAATAATGCCTCTAAATTAATTAACATGAAATCACTCCTTTGTTCCACACAATCAAACCTCAAACCAGTGCTATCCTAAAATTAGGTTGCTGCAGCTTTTAACAGGGGCTCCTATTCATCTGCAAATGTGTTGCGATTTTGCTTCAGTTGCCATAAATATTAAGTGAGGGCTTTTTGTTCTTTTACTCCCTCTTGCTGCAGCCTGTTGCAAAGACTAAGGTTTAAAGTAATCTCAAGAAAAGCGCAAGACTTTGACACTTTATAACTTAGAGAGCCATTTTGCTTTGCTAAATCATCAAATGGGGAGCTCATACATTCATTTGTCTGGCAAGGAGGCTGGGTGGTGAGCAGATTCAGTCAGTGTGGATTGCCTTCAAGTACAGGAAGGTGCTCAGCACCAATACCTGGTTGCAGTTTTCCTCAAATCTTGTTTATATTGAAATCTAGTCGTGCTTATTAGCCAGCAGCTCTCTCTGAAGACAGTAGGACTTGTCTGGATTTTCTCCTCTGGAAATTCTCTTATGTAATTCCTCTGTTTCACTTCCATTTCTGGATCCAGAGTGTTTTCACACCATCCAAGCAACCACAAATTGGACAGTAAACCCCACATTCATGGTACAGAGTCTGCATTTTACTTTCTCTGTTCAGAGCTCCTTCCTGCTCTTACAGCTGCAGATATTTTCTGGGCCAGCTGTGTCCAGGGGATAAACCATGGGTGGATTTGCCATGGGAGGAATTAAGCTCCCATGTCTCTCCAAATAAGCTCATAGTCCCAGTCAGGTGCTGAAGCAATACTTATGTTCAAGCACAACTACAATGTCCATGCTGGTGTTGAATCCAGCACTGCCACAATCCCAGACTGAATCCGGTTTCTTCTCTTGTGACATCTGCTCCTCTGTGCTAGCCTCGAGTTTTGCTGTTGCAATGATCCTCTTCCCTTGTGATCTGGACACATCAATCCATTGCCACCCTGTGCTCCTGAGTGTTGCTCCCCTGTCAGGGATTACCATGGGATTTAGGAGTGAAAAAAACCCACAGGCCACAGAAGACAGTGGATGAGAACATCTGCTGCTTGAAATTCCCAGCTGACATTCTCTCTTGATCAGCTTTTGCAGCCTAAGAAACCTGGAAAGCTGCCCTGAAAACCTGGTCTTAGATTCTGCTGGGTTTCGTAGTTGGTTGAGTGTAAAGTAGAATTGCAAGAACTGCACTTACATCAGGACCGCACTTTGCAGCTGAGGAGAAAACTGAGCTGGAGCTCACAGACAGAATGAGCTGTATTATAACAACTTTGAAACCAGTAAACAGTGGCAAAAGGAGGAAGCCTGAGGTGTATCATGTAGTCAACTCATTCACCACTGCCAATATGAATGATAACCACAGGGATGACCCAGAAATTGTCACATTTCATCCTGACTGCTTTAAAGCAAACCTATAATACCCAGAAGGTTTTTGCCATCAATAACTAAAATGTATGCTGTGAACACTTCCAACCACACAAAAGGCAAGAATTCAACCAAGGAATGAATTTAGCAAGTCTTGCTTGACCAACCTGACGCTCTTCAACTACTAAACATCTGACTAAAAATTTTAATACTGGCTCCAGCACAGTTTCATGGTAAATTGAGGATTTATGGGCAGGTTGGAGCAATTGATAGAGCTTGGGAGGTTGGTTGCATTGCAACTCTCAGCAACTGAGAATCAACTGACCAGAAAACCTCTGGAGCTTGCATTGGGGTTGCTATTTGCAAATAAGGCAAACTGCATATTCTAATGTAAAGCTACCAGCAGTGGTGGCACTCGCTACCAAAAAAAAAGGGGGACTGTTGTGCTATAACATCCTAAATTTGGCCATACTAGAATCTAACTCTCTCTGTTGTTCCTGTGGGCATATATCTCTTCTATATCTGACTCTCAGCAAGTTCCTTTCTCTTCTTTCCCTTCTCATCTCTCTGTGTGGAGATGCAAACTGCAAACTTTCCTTTCCCTGACCAACAGAGGGTCTTTCCAGCTATTCACAATCATTTGCAAGTGGTTTATCTGTGTCCACTGAGTCATTTTCATTCCGTCTTCTTCTAGTCCTTTCCAGTTCCTCAGGAGAAATGGCTTCTGGACGCCTCTGATTGTCTTGCAACCTTGCAAATCTACAATTTGAAGCAGACTGATGAAGTGCAGATAATAGTTTCCTGTGAACAATAAATATCAGTCAGAGCCTGACTAACCTTCCACAGAGTCAGGATACTTCTGTAACATAAATCTTAAAAGCCTAAAAGGCATAAAAATCATTTATATTTTCTTCCTTTTGCAGAGAATACTGAACTTTAGTCATCACTGGGGAAGTTCTGACATTCTCTCAGCTCTGGGTTTATCTGCATTGACAGGAAAATAAAAATTCTTGTCTATCACTCTACTGCCATCACCTTTGGCTTTTGCACTTGGTTGTGGAAGAATTTAATGGAGGTAAGAGAATAATGATGAAGAGAAAAAGATTACAAACCTAATGGCCTGTGAATGGTGTTTATAGTTTGTCATCATTACAGATGGTGTTTTCTTGCTTGTGCACCTTGCTTGATTTCTCTTAGCCAGAAGTGTTGATGAAGTAGAAGTTCCAGGTACAACTAAAGATAAAATTCATAATAGAAGAAAGAAACCTTTTTACTTTAAACTACCTTTTTCCTGCAAGAAAAGTAAAAAATATCTGAAAAAAATGAGAACCCTTGAGGCTGATGGAAGATGTGAGCTTGCTCATTGACAGTATTTTATTTCAGAACTGAAAAAATGACCAGAAAAAAATTTCTGTGAGGCAACTCTGTCCTGCTTCACTGATGCATTGTTCCTTAAGTCATGGTCAGAAATCCTTTTCTGGAGACAGTTACATCACTCACAGGTCAACCAGCAGAGCTCTCCCCACACACACTCCCATGGTGCACAATCAGGAGAGAAGGATCTGATCATCAGTTAAACCTTTTCTCATTCATTCAGCCATTTCTGCCTAAAACAAGGCAGAGGATACTCACATGAATTTTGCTGCTAGATGATAAGCAGTGCAGACATCCACATCTGGGCAGCACAGCACATAGTCAGAGACACCTTCCCTGTTGGGGCAGCTGTTTGGAAAGTTTATGTTTTCATGGGACCTCTCTGGCCAGAATCCAAGGCAGATGAAGAGGGGGAAGCTTGCTCTCACCTTTTCTCGCAGCAGCCTGGCAGCTCCTTCATCAGCTTCTCAGATCTGTGGCATCCAGCTATGATTTTGTAGCTTGGTGGGACAGGGAGGGATACAACCTCTAACGAGGGAAGAGGAAACAAGCATGAGAGAACTTGTGGTTTCCACCTTTGGTGAGAAACTAATCTTCCACAAGGAAGGATTTGGAATGGGTGGTGGAAAATCAGGAAAAAATGCAAAGGAAATTTGTATTTCTTTGTTGTCAATCTTTTCATCATGAATCATGTAGTGAATTTCAGGCTCCTGATGTCATGGGTTTATATAAGATTATAAACATTCTTCTTTTGTTTTCTTTTTTCTTTAAAAAAAGAAAAAAGAAAAAAGAACTCATCCTCTTAACTGTGGAGAACAGTATGAAGACAAAGCTTCTATTTGCTCTAAATCTAATCTGAAATGTTCCAACACAAAAAACAAAGACAAAGCAGTAAAACTAAAATATTCCACTTGAGCACTTCAGAAAGGAAGTGTTCCCCTTTATTTTTTTCTCCTTTTTAAATTTTTTATTTAAAAATAGTCTTTAGACCTATTTTTGCCAGCCACAAAGGTTTTTGTAAATATGTGTATTTAAAACAAATAAGTTTATCTGTAGATACAAAAAAGGGAAATGAAAATATTTTTCCAGCTGGACAATCTGTTACAATTACCTTGAAACTAATATTAGTTTTCTAAATCTATTTTTTAACTCCATTTGGCATGGAATTAAAAAAAATCAGATATTTGTATGATTTAAATTAATTGGGATGTTTTCCTTGCAATATAAAAATAATTTCTTGCCATAAGTTTGGTATTAGAATTTTTTCTTGCCCACAGCTCTTAGCAATTTATGTGGGACATCTGTGGGTGTAGCACCTGAAAGATTAAAGCTCATATACAAATACTTGCCTCTAGTAAACAGGACACTGATAATGTAATTTTAGGGTTAAACTTGATATTGGTATAAAAGGACTCTATAAAGTAATTTCAAAAAGTTAAGAATTATGTCAGATTTTGATCAAAACCTTGGACAAAAAAGAGAAAAAAATCCCCTCATCATCAATAAAAAACCCTTTCATCTAGAAGAATGAGATTTATTAAATAAGGGTGATGAAAAAACAATAACTCTGTCAGTTTAATACATGTATACACACACAAAGGTCAATAAATAGCCCAAGTAATGGAAGGAACTCAGAAGCAATGCTTCTGCTGATTTCATTGCAAGCATTTCCTGAGATTACATTTATTTTTGTGAGTATTGTTGCTTGGAAAGTTCTGTGTGTTTAATATCTCATCTCACATCAAGAAAGCTTATGGGGGAAATTCCATTTGCATGTATTTTCATGCAATTAATCATATTCGAGGTTTGTGCTTTTCTTATGCCAAAACCAGGCTTGCCAGTGTTTGCCGCCCTCCAAATGCACTTTAGTCCAAGTCTGAATCACTCTGATTTTCTCCTCTGTTTGAAACAGTGTTTATTCAAAAGATATTAAGTATGCTTCTCTTTTGTCTTCATTCAATCCAGAGAAGTTCTTAACATTTTTATCCAGACTCCTGAATATTCTGTTTTCAAATGGCTTCAGTTTTCCAGTCTGACCAAGTCTCCATGTGCATTTTGGTTCCTTTATGCCTGATTGCAATCAGTGGGAGTCTCTTCACTGATTTCAATGGAATTTGGATCAAGTTCATCTGCAGCATAACTTACATATGTTTGCTGTCATGGAATAAGCCAGCTCTCAGGGCAGCAGCATTCAGGGAACTTGAGAGAGCAAGGAATAAATGCAGGGTCTCTGATCTTGCTTGGGAGGAACTTAAGAAAGTCCTGGTTTATTGGTGGTGACTGCCCTAAATAACATATCTTGAGTGTCTGCCCTTTAACTGCAGTAAAAGCTTATTTTCTCACTCAGGCTCTCCCAGTAGACAGCTCATTTTAATATTTTTATGGTGCCTCTGTCTTCTGCAAGATTTCCTTTGCATGATTTCAAATACTCATTGACACACTGGGTATGTTGGTGTTTTCAGCATCTGTTGACTCTTTGAGGTTCAAACCCTACACCTTTTATAGTATGATTCTTTTTTCTCTTTCCAAAAGAGGTAAAAAAATTAAAAAAAAAGACGTGGGGCCTGGATTGGTTTTTTGTTTTGCTTTGTTTTGTTTTGTCATGTAGGTGCATCATCCTGCACAATCTTATTTCGTCTTTGTTGTTGTTTTTGCCAGACAACGTAATTATCTTGATTGGTGGGTGGCCAACGAAGTTTTAATTAGATCCAGGGGGATTTGAGCAGGACTATGTATTAAAAAAAATGCAAAACAACGTTGCGAGAATTATTGTTTATTTCTGTTGTGAGTCATCATCTGTAAAATATGATGTTGCCTCTTTGCATTTCCAGTTCTGCCCTCTCTTCTCCTGCCTTGCTCTTTCCCTTGCTTCACAGGGAATGGTGAACTGGCATTAACATCCTTACACTGAGCCAACCCTGCCAAGCTCTTGCTGCTAGAAAATGTCCTGCAGCTCAGCCCATGCCAAACAGAGCCATTGATCCTCCAGCCTGTGCCAGTTCAAAGGAGCATAGGATGCATATCCAGCTTAGTGGAAGGGCTGACAAGTGATTTGGGGCAGGCGATTGGCATGGACACCAGTGAGCAGCGCTGAAGGCAAGGAGAGGACAGCGCTCAGGAGATCTTTCTGGCTGGTTATAGTTACTAGCTTTTGACTCGAAGAGGGCTGGTTTTTAGTTATTCAGTAATCTAAAAATATCCTGGTAATGAATTTACCTGAAGAGGGGGATGGGGACAAAAAAACATGCATATTGATTTTCTAAAAGCAGGCAGAAGTGCTGTTACTTTCCAATTAACGTTCAGCATTAGAGAACAATCCAGCTGGAAAGAACCAGCTAAGCAATTCCAAGCTTTGTGCTTTCTGCACTTTTTCTAGTGATATTTTTCTCATTTAGCTTCTTTAAAAAGAAAGACTCTAATAACAATTTAGGCCATTTCTTTGGCTAATGGAGATTAACTTGTTTTGGACTCCAGTGATGTGACTATGCTGTGAATCTAGCTGTTCCTGCTGAATCACAAGGCATGTTCATCCAATAAAGGCTGACCCTGCTCCAGTACTGGAGTAAAGCGTGAGACAAGCCACCTGTATGCAGTATTCATAAGGAAGCTTCTTGATAAAACTCAGAGCAGGTCTGGGTTTCTGGTGAGACTGGTGATGAGCTCTTCTGATTTTGGCTGAGTCAGCCTTTTATTTCCACATCTCTGTTTTATTCTGTCAGGGATAGTGTGCATGGCTCTTCCTTCTTGTGGCTTAGCATACTCAAGGCTCACCAGATTCAATAGTAAAATTGATTCAATGAGTAAAAATGATTATCATCACATCCAGCCTCTTCAAGTCCCCTTTAGTACCCACTGAGTGCACATTTACAGCTGAATGCTGTGACCAGGAGCACCACAAACCCAACAGGCAGCTCAGGGCCACACCACTGGCTCTCCACTGGCTGCTGCAACTCAGGTTGTGCAGCCAAAGCAATGAGCACTGGTAACAGGGAAGCAGGAACAGACTGGAAGCAGGGAAATTGCCACTGAGTAAACATGTGCACACACAGGTCAACATACATTCATATAAATTCAGATCTTTGCTTTTGAAATAGGATTCTGAGGTCCTATCTGAGTTTTCAAGTTTTCTGTGCTTCCTGAATTTTTATTTTGCTCTCTTGCAAGTTGCCCTTTTCAAATTATTAACTTTTGCAGGGGTGAATTCTACTGAGTTTAAGCAACAGCAGAGGTTGTCAGGCCAACAGCATATGCTGTATTTCCATGTAATTTGTCCCTTTTTTCCCCAAATGTTCAAGGGAATCTGGCTGCAGAAAGTCCATATTGGGATTTACCTGGTAAACAAGTTGTGGAAACAAGTGCTGAAATAGAATTCAGTCTTGGGCTTGGCAAAGCATTTGGAAAAACTGCAAGCATCCATTACTGCTATACTGAGACAGAATTTTTGCCAGATATTTCTGAACAGTTTTGCATAAATTTCAATATATATGTTCTTATTTAGCAAATGTTTATTTAGCTATCACTGTAGTTTTCCTTTAAGGGTGTAGGAAGGGCCCAGGGAGAGCAACAAAACTACCAGCTTTTGCTGAGGAATGATATGCCTTGCAGCCATACTGTGTGTTTAGAGTCTGGAGACAAATTTTAGGGCCTGGATTTATTTATAGTGTTTAATAGATGCTTTGATAATTATTTGCATGGGAATGGAATACGAATTCTCCAGATTAAAAAACATAAAGAAAGCTTTTTTGGATTAGCATGATCAACCGAAAGCATCCATTTGATTCGTGGTGTATATATATAATTTACTGAGCTGCAAAATAAACACTACTGTTCCTCTGTTGAAGGCTCCAGCTGTAAATATTTCATTACTTTAAAAATGTATTGCTATTAGATAGGTCTCTTAATATTCAGCTGAATCAAGTTTCAAGATATTTCTTGAAATAATAAAATAAAATAAAATAAAATAAAATAAAATAAAATAAAATAAAATAAAATAAAATAAAATAAAATGTAGTTGCTGTTTCCTGGAGAGCCTTTTTTAAACATAAGATTTCAATCGGGTGAAAATTGCTGTTCCACCTGTTGGGTGCCAGCAGAATCGTCCCACAAGTAAGTAGGGGTTTTTTATTAATTTTGAGGGCATAAACTACCCCTGCTCTTATGAGTGCAGGTGTAATCACATAATGACCTGGTCTGTCCACCCTGTCCTGCTTGCAGTTCATCATCACCTCCAAGGAAAACAGTTCTGCTCCTCATTAGTACACAATGGGGACAAAGACTAGATGAGGAAAGGGGGAAATTCATCAGGCAAACAGAAACATCATCCACACCAGGAGAGAGAAGCAGAGCACAGACTCCCTCTGTTCATAAAGTACTGAAAATAGTCACAAGCAGCCTGGGAAAAAAGACTTGTGACAAAGGTTGGGGGTTTCATGGCACAAAGGTCCCATGGGGCCATTTCAGAAAGATAGGCAGTGACCTGGTGACACCAGCATTAGAGCTTTTCATTATACAACCAGAACCCTTCTGGTGATCTTCCTGCCTTATTTGAAATGAACAAAACCCATGCTTTTGTAGAGAATTTCAGGATGGTTTCTTCCTGACTTTGAAGAAGAAAAAAAGAAGTATTCTTTGGTGGTTTTCCATCACTGGAGTGTTTTTCTGAGAAAAAAAAAACACCACCAACAAAAACCTGAGGTGTTTGGGAAATAATTTGATAGTGTTAGGGTAGTTCTTTTTATTCAGGAATTAATGGGGTTTGCTATCAAAAACCTGACACTGTAAGAACAGAATTAAATATGAGTGCATAGATACAGAGGAAGATTTTTCTTCTGTGTGTGATATACCAAAGCCACAAATAATCACACATCTCTAAGGAAATAATTTTCTGCCCACATAGAACTTTGGCACAACTATTCCACTTCTCAAGGATAGGTCCCCATGAAACAGTGTGCCTCAATATAATGAAGTACAATTTTTTTCAATTTATTATTGTGGATCTTGAAGTTCTTAAGGAGTCTTAAACAGAACATTGAACATAGACCACAGCCCCTTCCTATAGAAAGTTACAGTCCAAGTTATCCAAGCGTTAAGAGAATTTAGCCTGTACACAGGGGAGTTGAAAGCCATCCAACACTGAATCAGTGTAAATTACATGGCTGGAAGAAAACTTCACACCAAAACATTGCAGGATTAAGCCTACAGATTTCATTGTTAATGTTGGTTGCCTTCAAAACACGTCAAGAGACATCTCAACTTCCTCCACCAAGCATTTAGGCAGTAAAACACCTGAGAAAGGCATTGCTTTGCAGATTTGCACTCTCTCCTGAAACCTGGCTCTCTTTCTATGAGCCCTGAAGAACTGTTTTGGTCCTAAGCTATGAATTACCTTTGCAAAGTAAATTTCTTATGTAGGGACAGCTGCGTAGGTTAGGGTTTCTAACACTGACATGAGAGTACTTTGTCTCATTTGAAAAGCCATTGAAAAGTGATGAAATGGTGACATTTCAAAGCAGATTTCTTTTGCAGAAATCTGAAAGAACTTCAACCAATTCTACATCTCATCAAAACTCAAAACACATACTCTGACTGCTGCAATCTGTCTCACTATTTTATTATTATTTTTAACACTATTATAGTGATTTCAACAAACATTGAAATGTTAAAATAGGGTTTTTTTTCTTATCAAAATGCATATTGAGTTATAGGAAAAGTTTCACACTTGTGGAAAATTACATGCAATCTTCATGTGCACACTCTGAATCCTCAGTTGGAATAATAACGTGAAAATGAGATTAATTTCCCTCATTTGCTCATTTATGCAAATTAGGCACAGAGCACCTGAACTGAAATTATGAACGGACAATATATATCACATACGGTAGAAGTCATTCAAAATATTAATATATGTATGGAGAATCTGGAGAGTCTGAAAAAGCTGTCAAGAGAATGCCTGCAGTGTTTCTTCCTATGACTGTATCAGGTAATTTATCACCATTTCAGCTACATCCTGTTCACAGCTAAACTCCTTGAATGTGCAAACATAGAATTCTCAAAAACCACTTTATCTGCCTCCTTGGGTTCCTCAACTGCTCTCTCAAGAGCTGCTAGTGCATCACACTGGAGAAAAGTGAACAGAAAGGTGACATTGCTCTGACTGCATTCAAGTTCATGTCCAGCTCACTCTCCACACCTTCTCCTCCAGGTTCATTTCAGAGATGGTATTTGTTACCTTCTTCTGTTCTCTACTGTCCACTTCCTCACAGCAATGAAGTTTGAGGATGTAGCCTGAGGAAAGAAGTGACTTCATGCGCCCAATGAATGCACACCTTGTTGGTTACCCTGTGGCACTGCGGATGGCAAGGAAGGGAGATAAGCCTTGGAGAGTCATGCAGTCATTCTTCTTCAGAGCACTCTTTAATCTCCAGCACTCAAGGAGCCCAAACCAAGCACAATTCATGTGTGTGCAGTAATTCTGAGTAGATTTCCCTCCATGAATTTGTCTAGCCTCTGCTTGAATCTGCAAACTACATATCCCCAATGTCCTGAAGCAAGGAATTTCACAGCTACACCCTGTATGAAGAATTACCTCCTTTGGTTTCTCTTGGACATGCCAGTTTCTGACTATTCTGGCTAGTTTCTGACTAGTATCAGATAAGGGACAGAACAAGTGGTCCAACCTTGTCTTACTACTAAGGAGCAAAAACATTTCTTCACAAAAAGTTATCCATATCTACTAGAATCTAGCCAAGCACTGGCTAAATATGACATCAAATTAATCAGCATTTCATACACTTTCAGGTGAAAGTTTAGAAAATCCACAGCATTTGTTTTCCACTCCATATCATCCCAATTTCAAGGACTTTTACACCTTGTCTTTCTATACAACACTTTGCTAAAGCATGCCTCATTAGCTCACATGCAAGCCTTCATGCCTCCATAACCTAAATTTCTTTTCTCACCTTCCTCAGATGATATTTCTTACCTCATTTTTGAAGCTCAAATTGATTTACTACCCCTAAACACAATTCAGATGCTCTACGCTTTCCTGGCCTGTTTAAACTCTCCTCAATGGCAACGGGTATGGAAGTGCTGTTCAGGTCCTTGCACTTAACATCATTTGATTCTTCTCTCTCTGTCCTCCATCTCCCTCACCTCCCCTTATTTGTATTCTCATCAGTGTCATACTAAATGCTGTGGAACACGCTTTTAGGGTAATAACAGGCCTGAAGTTTATGAAAAAAAAAAAAGATTGATATCAGCTTCATAAAACTCACGGGAAGCAATATCTTTTCTGTGCCTTGCCATCCCTTTAACTGCAGCTGCCTTTATACATTGTGGAGGAGAAAAGAGTTTAAAAAAAAAAAAAAAAAAAAAGGAGGAAAAAGGCAATATCTCCAAACAGCAGTGGGATTTTGGAACCCGGTGTGCCATTAATTTCTTTATCTCTTTAACAGCAAGGAAGTTGCACTTGCTTCTTTGTGTATTTCAGTGGTGTGCTCCTTTCAAGGGCTTGGTAATCTTTTTCCTTAAATGTCAGTAGATTCTGAAACGCTCAAGCTTTGTAACCAGTGGTTTATAGCCGTCACACACCGAAAGGGCAGCAGATGAAGAAACTGTCTATTATTGTAAAGAAATTGAATATATGCCAGGTATCAGGAAGGAACAAGAAATGAAGCAGTGAAATCAGGCTGGAGTTTTACGCTGAAGCCCAAGCTGGTGGCACCCAGTTTCCCCTGTGAATCTGCATCATCAGACTTAATGATGTCCCTCACCTGTTTATCTGCAAGTTGGTTCTTCTGAATATGAACCCAAAACCACATTTGGGCTAGGGTAATACTCTGTGCATTACTGGCTTTGACTACAGGACTTGATGTGGGATCCACCACTTATTTCAGCACCAATTCCATCAGATCTCACTGCTCCAGAGCAGCACCTGTGTCAAACACAGCCTGCTGCAGCTGCAGGAGGGGAGGATGGGCTGCAGACCTCACAAAGCTCAAGGACTCTGGTATAGAAATCCCTTTTAGGGTTGTACACCAGTTAAATATCATGAGGCTTTTGAGTAAAACCTCCCTGCTTTTATTCCAAGAGAAGCAAAGGGAAGAGACCACTCAGCACCTGGAGACACTCTCTCACCAGGAAATTGCCCATATGCCTTAAAGCAGCATCTCCCATATCCCTGTATCTTTCCTAATCAGTTCCTCAGCAAAATTTTTGTTCAAATATTTTCTCTTTTAATGGCCAGTTTTGCTATTCCCATGTCACTGTTTAACCTTTGGTTTTGCAGGTTGGAAGACTGACACAGGTACACTTGAGATGAGGGAAACTATTTATTTTTCTTCCTTTTTTTTTTGCAGTCATGTTTTGCAGTTTTTACTCTTGACAGTAGATATTAAATTTGACAAAAAATTAAAAGCCACTGCATTTCAGATTTCTGCTTCACTGCCTCTAAATATGATTTCTCCCCATTTTTAATTATTTTTTTAGATGCTGCCAATTTAGCACAACTTGCTAAAATGGACAGATGAGGGGTGGGAGAACCTGAAGAAACAAGCTACATTGCCAAAACCATCCCACTAATCCCATTAACTAGTCCATATTTGCCAGAAGCAATTGCAAAACAACAAACACTTTTTATTTTTTAAATTGGCCAAGTTATCCTGGCTCCACATTCCCCAAGTGCCAACAGGCAAATTGCTGTAATACAGCTGTCCCAGAAGAGGCATGAGTCTTAGCTTTGGAAAGCCAGTGGGAGTTTCTGCACAGGCTCTGTCTAAGCTCTGGAGCAGACCATACAGACACTTCACCCACAGCCCTTTGCAGGGATATACCAATAGGTGTCCACTTGGTGCTCAGCATCCCAAGATGGAGAGGAAGGAGATGATTTTGAAATCTCAAGTTCAGGTAAAATATTTGTCCATTTTTGTCTACAATCTTCCCTCTCCTCCCTGTTCAAGGTTTTTTTTCTGTCTTGGGTGGAGGGTTTTCCAGATGTGTGCACCTCAGCTTGGTGGGAGACGACTGACCAGGCAAGAAGGGAAGGCAGCCAGAAGGTTGCAATGTCAAAGAAGTGGACAGAGGATTAATGGCTCTCAAAGAGCTGTGTTGTCAGATAGTCACTGAATGCAGTCACTGAGTACAGGCCTTTCCCCTGTAATTCCTATATCAGGCTCATCAAAGTGTGTTCCTAGTCATAAATGTGTAAAAATCAAGTAATTCTCAGAAAAGTGTTAAATAAACACACTTTATCTGTTCTAGAGGACTTTGGAGCATGATTGAAAAGCTTTTACAAGGATCATAGCTTGCCCTGAAAGGATAATAAGCCACAGCTCTTAAGCTAATCATCCTTTGGGTTGCAGAGCAAAAAGACATTGCAGAGCTGAGTTAACCATCAAAAGAAATTGAGTAAAACAGCCCATACTGACTGACCAGCCTTTGGGTTCAGAGTAGGTCCTTCCTTTCTGAAAAATATTAAAGAATGAAGTATTTCTTCTTCCAGGTAAGAGAATCCTCTCAGGGCATTGCACAGGTTGACCCAGTTGAAATGAAATCATTCTGTAAATGCCATAGATTTGTTATAGGATGCTAGCAATGCCCCAGCCCCAAATCAGATCCAAGCTTTGGAGAAACAGTTGAGTAGATTGAATGAACCTTGTTGGTTGTGAAAATATCTGAAAACTGATGAATTAATTTTGCAGACCAGAGGATTATTCACTGGAAAGCTAAGGGGATTTTGGCTGGGTATATAGCTACTGTATTTAATCTCAAGCCTGTGCTGCCTTTGCTCTCCCATCCCACCTCCTGCAGCTGCTGGGGTTTGGCTCTTTCTCTGCTTTACAGTCTAAAAGAGTCAGGATTGCATCCAACAGCACTTTAGGAGCTGCTTGTGGCACTTGATAAACAGCTCTGGATGCAGCACTGTTGATGTGTCTGGAGATGTGCTGGGTGAGGGACCCCTCAGGAGTCACCTCTGTCCCTCCCTGTGCTTCTCCCTGCTCGGATATCGGAGCTGCATTCGTCTGCAGGCAGAGGCAATGGCTGGTAAATAACAAGAACTATCAAGAGGGAGCAGATGAGGGGAAGAGACACAATATACTGAATAATAATGCCAGAATTCAATGCACCAGAGCACTTTGATTTAGCCATTTCAGGGACTGGCAGCCCACAAAGCAGCACTTCACCTGCTGCAAGAACATTGCAAATCTGAGTAAGGACAGGGAGAAAGTGTAGACATCCTGGGACATGGAGCAGGCAAATATTTAAACCTTAATCCAACTGCTTCTCAAAACCATCCTTCTCCTGCCACTGCAGTCCCTTCCATCACTGCTATTTATCTGAAAATGGAGACAGTAAAAGCAGCTGTAAGGAAGATGAAGTTTGCTTGGTCTTTGGTTCATTGACAGTGGCCAGAAACAGCTGCAGCAATCTCATATTGCTCCCAGCTTGATGGGAAGAACATGGGGAGATTTGGAAGTTCAGCAATTCTGAGCACGGACAAGAAAACAGTTTTCTCAAGGAAAATGTTGAAAATCACTGTAATAGATGTTCTTTCTATCTAAAAGATAAGTTTGGTCATCCTGAAGCAGGATGGCTGGATCCAGTCCCAAATGGCTACCAAAGCACTTGGACCTTATATGTAGATATTTAGCTCCAAAGATGATAAAAAAGAACCTGTGAAAGAAGCACAAATATTTAATACCCAGCTGTTCCCATGAAAGCTTTTGCAATTATTACAGCCTAACATCAAACTCTACTGACTGCAAGGAATTCTTCCTTTAAGACATTTTCTACACTTCCTGAGGACAGAAACACTCTCAGCCTTTTTACTGTTCTACCAGGAGGCTTGAGCAATTAACTTTGTTTTACCACTCAGTTCAGAGTGGGTGAAGATTTCATTTATAAACTGAAGGAGCATCCATGGATACAATGAAAAGCACAGATCCTTTCATGATTCACTTTGGTGACCCTGCTCTCTCTCCCTGTTTCACCTTTCAAAGATGTTTCATCTCAGAAATCTATTGTGTTTCCTCTTCCTCACCCTATTCCACCCTGGCTTTTAAGGTCCTCTCTGCCCTAATTTTATCTCCAGTGCTGTACATCACATATGAGCTGTTAGCATTTCCACAGAGGTCACAATTCACCAGCTCATAAAGACACACAATCTGATGCAATCCAGTAGGAGCCCTGTTCTACAGGTATGGAATGAACAGAAAAATCCTTTTGGTTCATGTGAAGTTATAACTCACACCCAGCATCCTACATTTCCATAGCAGAACACCTATATATTACTTTTTTTAGCCTTGTGTGTGCATATATACATGGATACATATACACATGTAGACTCCAGACATATATGATATGTGCAGGTGGGAGTACACACACACTGTGCATGCTGATACACAAACTGTATGTTATTGGCTCCCCTGCTTCTCTGATTTTTCAATGTTATCTCTCTTTTTCTCTGATAACAGCACTCAGGGGCTGTGAAAAAGGGTATTTTTGAATATATGGCATTTCACCTTCCCAAACAATATTCTATGAAAGACATATATGTGAATGTACAGTTGTTTGCACTTTAATAATTATTCCTCTAATTCTGTAGTTGAAGATTTTGAATTCAGTTCTGCTTCTGATCCAAGAAGGTTTCATTATGAAAGAAAAATAAAATTTCTCCTTCCTCCTTCTTTGTAGCAGAAGTCCCAGCCAGCACATCATATTTTCTGTCCTGCAGACATGGGTTTGATTTACCTGTTTTCTGGCAAAATTGTGTTGGATTCAGCTTGATTAGAAGTAAATTTCCATATGGAAGGAAAGAAACACAGAAGAAAATGCTGGAACCTGATTACCCTCTGCAAATGTCCACCGACTAACTCAGTTATCTTCATGATTCTAGGATGTTCCGATTTCAGAGTACCACTGCAACATAATAAAAATCAGGTTGCTGCTATTTATTTCTTTATTGCTAGTAACAGTAAGGCACCAACACAGTGCAAGGAGAGGAAATTGTCTCTAGGTAAAGATTAAAACTGTAATTTGGGATCTTCTTCGAAGACATGGTCTAATTAAAAAAAAAAGGAAATTCTATTAAAGAGCTACAAAATTATCTATGTGTCTAGTCATCAGTCAGACATTATTAAATTAGTTCAAGATATTGTTTTCTATTTTTTCATCCCTAGGAGCTTTAAAAAGAGCAAGATTAAAAAAATAGTACTAAAATGAAGAAGTGGTCAAAAGTGTTGAAACTTATACAAAGAGAGAAATAAACGAGCCTTGAGCATCCAGTTTTACTGAATTATTAAATAAAACATCTGAAAGATCCTGAGCCACACACAGAAAAAAAAAAAAAAAAGAAAAAAAAAGAAAAGAAAAGAAAAAAAAGAAAAATAAAAAGGTTAGGTTGGTTTTGTTGGCTCTGACTCTAAAAAGATCTATCAGCACTTGTTTTAATGAAATTTCATCTTAGTGAGGAATTCCTGAGAGAGATCCTGTTTTCTCAGTGCTCCAGGCAAGCCTTCGCCTGTTTTGGCATGGGGGAAGAAAATCTCAGGCACATAGGTTCCAACATAAATTCCATTTTTATCTGTGCAAATCCCAGGCAGTACTGGTCTCACTCTGCCTGTCCTTAAGCATTCTGCAGTAAATAGCCTACATGAAAATGCTCATCTCTGAAAGCATAAAGAACACGAGAGGTTATAGCCTCAGCGTACAGCTGCTCTGCCTCTCAGCTCAGCCTGCAAATGCAGCTCTCCAGCCAATTCCCAGCATGGAAGTCAAGTGCCAACACACACGGAGTTACAAAAGTGCTGTGAGAATGATCATCCTGAAAAGTGAGGCTCAAGCCAAAGGAGAGAACTCATTTATCCCATTTCTCCTGCTCTCAATTGATCTTCATGACCAGACTGCAGCCTCCAATTTCTGCATTTACTTGGTATGTGGGAATTAATCTGTTACACTTTATGTACTGTCATCCCGAGGTCTTCTGTCCTGTGGTCACAACTTTAGGAAGGAAAGTCTTTTTTTCTTTCCTTTGTTTGAGGTCAGTTGTGACTTTACTTTCAAATGCTACATCTCTCTGAGGCACACACACATACCGTGGGTTGCCTCACAGCACCTTCAGTTCTCCACCAAGCCAGAGTAAAAACACCGTATAAATGGGCCCAGTAGAAAAGCCTGCAAATAAAGCATTGATCAGGAAGGAACAAGCCTAGAGCATATATTAGAAAATAATCACTTTCTCACCATTTGCTAGACCACACTAATGGAAAACTTTAAGAAAATAACTTCAAATGTTAGATGAAATTATGTTTATGGGTTTTTTCCCTCCATGGAAAGCTAGTTTTATTTCCATTAAGTCTGATGTTCCGTTTTTTTGCTTTGAAAACAGAATAAATAAATATTGTAGCAGAGCCTAAAAGCAGAGTTAATTAAAAGGACCGAGATAATTGACAATTCAATAGTAAACTGCTAGTGCAAGCTCTGAAGTTTAAATTGGAGTTTTAAAATTCCTCCAGGTTTTGCTAATCTTTGATGCCCAAGGGAACAAAAGAAGTTTTTGTTTGGTGAAAATTTATGATTTCTACATGACAATCCCCTTTATTTAGCCTGATTTCCTAAGGAAATAGGATACTTTGTCAAACTGTCCGTCATTCCTCCCTTAATTACTTTTGAACACACTTGCCAATTTCAAACACATTTGAAAGGGAGATAAGTCCCAGGAACAGTGAGGTCTTGCAAGTATCACTGAGCTGCCAGGATGAAGGAGTGAGCCATGAAGGACTGGATCCATCCCGTGGGAGCCCCAGCTGCTGCAGCCCCGGTCCGGGAGGGAGAACAGGGGTCCAAGGGAGCCACAGGCACACACAGGGCTGGGGCAAGCAGAGAAAATTCCTGCTGTTCTGCTGGCAGAGGCAAAAGCTACAAGTGCACACATAACCTGACTGCTCTGGCTCTGCTGCCCGTGAAATTCACAGCTCATTTTCCTGATCCTAATTATTTTGTTTGTTTGTTTGTTTGTTTTGGGGGGTTTGGGTGGGGTTTTGTTTGGTTTTTGGGTTTTTTTGCCTTTGAAGTACTTTTCTCTTCGTAGGTTCAAGATACTCGAAGTTTTCATTGAGTCAAGGAAGGAGGTAGCCATTTCCTAAATGCCACGACATATGGAGAAGGATTAGTATAAGTATTAGTAGTAGTATTAGTAGTAGTATTAGTATTAGTATTAGCATTAGCATTAGCATTAGTATTAATAGTGTATTAGTGTTAGTATTAGTATTCTATTAGTATTAGTAGTATATTAGTATATTAATATTAGTAGTATTAGTATAGTATTAGTTTAGTACTACTACTACTACTGCTACTAGTGATATTTTATTATTTAGAAGTCTCCTATTCATTTTCAACTAACACATGGTTATTTAAAACAAAACAAAATACATTTTTTGAGCAAACCTTTTCAAATTTGGCCTCAAACTCACTTCTGTCTCATCATAAGGTAAATTTGTAACACGCTGGTAAATATGTGAAATCCATGCAGAGCAGAGGTTACAGGCAGACAGAGAAGGAATAGGGAGACAAAATAGCCATGCTGTAGATTCTAAATAACCTACTTACTCATATAGATAATGACAGGTATATTAGGGTAGAGAAGGATTAATTTCTTCAGCTGTAAAGGACCTCACAGTCTATTACCATCAGCTTGTGGGAGCCAGTAGCCATCATGGCAGATGTCTTTTCTTTTCCAGTACTTCAAGAAATTAAACTGTCAGTCTTCATTTCAGCTGGTGGTTTCACCATGACATGATGCTGTGCTTAAGAGGGTTTGAATTCAAAATAATTCCCTTGGCTTCTCTGTCTCCCTATATCGGATCGGTATCTCCTGATGAAATCCAGGATATTGCATTCGAGACATCAAGGCAAATGAGGGCTGGCAAGCATGAGGTCCTGTTGTATTTTTGGCAATGAAATACTCCTACTGGAAGCCCTGGAGGACATCCAGAGCCTTAAGATTCATTTTATCATCTGGGCGGGGGAACAAGTACTTTAAAAAATTCAAGATAAGACCCTCTCCCCTCAGTCAAGACAACATCACAAGGGACAAGCCCACCCCTCACACAGTTTTACAGAGTTTGGCAGAGTTACACTCAGGATAAATCTCTCTCCTCTGCCTTCTGAGAAAAGCAACAGAAAATGACTGTTTAGAGTGTCCTTACAGTACAAACTTACTTCTCTTCCCATAAATTTTGCTGTGCCAATTTAACACTGCAGCTGTGCAAACTGTTAGTGGCTCTTTGTGTCCCCAGGGAGTGTAAATTTGAGGACAGTATGGACTCTCCACATCTGGAGGTGGAACCCATAATTCAGGTGGCAGTGTGTACTGTGGGATCAAGGGAAGTCTTTCCTCTCAATGCTTTATGATTTAGTGGTGAATCAGTAAAATTCTCACCAGGCAAAAGGTGGGAAAGGTCTCACTGTATTTAACTCTGAGGAAAACCTGTCAGTGACCCTCAAGACACTTAAAGATTATTTCCCTCCAATTGGAAACAAAAATTCACATTTCAGAGTGTCCTAGAAAAACATCTGAATTGTTAAGCCCCTACTTCAGGACTAGTGGAGATCCATGGGATTTGCCAGCCCTTCTGCCTTTATAACCTCCTAAAGAAACTCATACATCTTGCCCTGAGTTTTGTTGTGACCCTCATTCCAAGTCACTCAGAGATGCTTTAAAAGCTGGTGTCAAACATTGAGGCCTCTGAGGATTAAGGGCTGTATAGGCAGAAAAATATTTCTTCCCAGAAATGGTCCCATGCTATGAAGTGTAAGGATTGATAACCCCTGTAAATTTTCTCTTTCCCTGTGCAACTGCTGATGTTATTCATATTCATGTAAGTGCCTAATCCTTTCCTGAATTATTTGCCTTATATCAACTTGAGTTCACAAAATAACTTTACAGGTAAGTGCCATTTTCACCCCTAAACTTTCCAGAATGTTCTTGCCAGTGGCTTTTTAGCAAAGTACTGATTTAAGGCTGATAGTTGGCACTTTGAAAACCACAGGGTCGCTTTTTATGGAAAAAAAGAGACCAGACAGGTCTGATGGTTTACATTCCAGTAGCAAAACTCATTGACCATGGACAAGAATGACCTGATTGCACAGAAATACATCCCAGAGCAGCTAAGAAACTTTCTTCTAAAGACATTTTAAAAATGCAGTGGAGAAAGTAGTTGGGACTATTAATTCCTCCTGGACATATCCCTCTCTGTCCTGCACACTCCTTGTCCATGGGTTGAAGTAGATGCAAATACCTTTCCTTCAAGGGTTGCCATAGATTTTTCTGCACCTTTAGAGAAAGGAAAGAAGAAATTTTAACTCTTTGAAATCACCCTTAGCTCTTCAGACCCTGGAAGAGGAAGGAGCATATCCCACACCATGACATGTCCTGTTACAGACAGAACTCACAGGCTCATCACTTCCCTTCTTGCTTCCACACCCAACAACCTTTAAGCCTGCCCATAAAACTGTTTATACAGTCACTGCACAGCAGAACCTCTCATGTGCACAGAAGACATCTGCACTTTGTCATTTGCTCTGTTACGGCGATGTTTACCAGCACAGAATTTATTTTAGGGAAAAATGAAGCAAATGTAAAGACTTAAGAGAAAGTAGGTTACCATGAAATGAGAGAGTCTGATCACTTAGCATTTCAGGCAGGTGTAGTGACTGGCTGCTGACTTGAGGGCTTTCAAGGAGTGTAGATTAGACAGCATCAGCAACGTCTCCACATCTGGTCAGACAGTGTCCAGTGAGGTTTTTTTGAAAATTATATATATACAATACATTTTTCTTTAAACGAAAAATACTTTTTAAAATGGGATTTGGGATTGCTTAGGTTGGTTCAGCAGAGATATAAAACCTGACCTTAAGTAGTACAAGAAGATCAGGGAATTGGTTCCTTTTGAAAGAGTTTGACATCTTGAAAAAATAGGTTTATTTTGAAAGAATATACTTAATTTAGATTTATTTTTCTTTTGTTTTAGACTGTGATTCATTATCTAGTGTCTCGGAAGTTCATTTACACTGTGAGAAAAATAAAATCACCAGTGATATGAGACTGGTAATCCCTTCAGTGTATACTCTTCTATGTTTAAAACGCACATACCCAGGCTCTGTTTTACCTGAGCAGCACAGCAATAAACCAAAATAGTGTCCTTGGTCAAAGATCACCGACAGAAATCAGAAATTCTGTCACTTTATGGTTTTTATTCCACCCCACAAGTTTCTTCTTATTATCCCCTTGCTAGTCTTAGCTTTCCTGTTTTCCCAAGCCCTACAGCCTGCAGATCTGAAATATCTTCTCTACTCTCTGCAGAATATGCACTCCAATTAATTTATTCTGCTTTACCTACAATGCTATGGAAGGTGGTTTCAGGGTTTGAAGCTCTTTCACTACTTTAAGCAGTTTAAGTGGCTTTTCCACTGAACTCTGCTCCTCTTAACATCCAGGAGCCTGTGGCTGACCAGCTCAAAGTCACTACTGGTGTCCTTCAGCATTGCAGCATTGACCAAAATGATATTTGGAGATGCAGGAGAGAAGAATGGAACTGTTTCACTACTCAGGAAAAGCTCAGTAAGGACATTTCTGTTCTTTCCATTTTTCATCTTTTGTAAAAGTCCATGAGGGTATTTGCTAGCATAGATTGATTGATTGATTGATCAGCTCCTAGGACTGACATTTTTCTGTGTATTCAATTAAATTTGCACATGCACTGACTTCTAACACCTGCCCTCTTTGTCAGGCTTTCTTCCCTCCTCTGTGGGTAGGTCAGAGAAAGTGAAATTAAGATTATACAGAAGAGAGAAATTAATCCAGACACAGAACTGAAGTAATGAAAAAAATATCTTTGCAGGAATATGACAGTTCTTTCTGTAGATATTTTCAGAATCCCAGAAAGTGATTAACTGGCAATGAAAAACAACTTCTGTCTGAACTACTCACCATAGACAGAAAGAACAAACATTTAGAGAAGTTACACTAGTGCAATCAGCAACCTAGACATTGCTTTTACACAGCTCTTTGTGCTTGTTCTTGAAACCAGAGGGAAAAAATATTTCTATGCTACAATTAAATATGAATTCATTTGTATTTTTGCTCACTGAGTGTTATAATGAAAGAGGGAAAATGCAATGTAACTTTACTGTTCAATCAGTCAAAGATGACAACCAACAATAAAAGCCATTAATCTAAATTAGCAGCACAAGAAAAGAATGACACAACACTGTCTTCAGGACTGGATGGAATTGGTACCTATCACTGAGGGTCACCTAATTAATTCTGAGTCACTGTTAATTTGCAAGGATCATGACTGCAATTTACTATTGCACATGATACTTCCTGCTTTTCAGAACAAATTGTCCAAGCACATATCACTACATGGAACATGTTTTTAGAAGATCAGGATGTCATCTGTAAGCATCAGATCTTTTCATGGGGCAAGTAGTCAGCTCTTGAAAAAAAAAAAGCTGTTATTTTTCCATTCCCCTCCCAAAATTCCCAGTGGATTTTACTGTGCTGTCTCTGCCCCCAGTGTCCTGTTAGAACAGCTTTTCCAAGCCATTCTTGCTCCCTTCCCAGAGGTTCTACATGGCAGATGGTGACATTCCTGATACACCTGTTTCCAGTAGGCAAAAGCAGTGTGGGGACAGACCACTGTTTCAGAAACTCTCTGACTTCAGAGGATTCTCCAAGAGTTCCTGCAGCTGCAAGCACCTTAGAGCCACTCCAGAGATTCTATGCAGTTTCTCATTGCAGGATTCTGTTTGGTGATCCCAGTCAGGTATGGGCTGCCTCTTAAACTGGAAAATATTCCATGCAATCCAAATGCTACAGGAGAGATCCAGCAGTACCTTTTCATCCAACCCTTCCCTTTTTCTTCACAAGCAGCACAAACAGCACTCCCTTTTTAAAAACTCCTCCCTGTGCTCCTGCATGAATTGCTTGTAATGACCCACTCACGCATGCATTACTCCTTGAAATGCAAACGTAATCATTTGCAGTGCTCAGCCTGATGAAGCACAGAAAATGCTTCCACAAATGTTTGTTTGTTTGTTCCTCCACAAGAAAATGTACAGTGGAAATCTCTTGCAATCTAGGTGACTTGAGTAGAAGGTTAAAGAACTGTGTTTTTTCAATTTGATGCCTGTCTGAAGCCTCTGAATCCAAAGAGTATTTGATCTGAAAAATCCAAAACTGCTCCAAAAACCAAACAAACAATCTCACAAAAAAAACAAACTTCACAATGAAAACAAATAAGAAAAACCCATGAAGAAACAGAAAACCCAAAAGCAAAAATCTAAGCAAAAAGAAAGAAAACACAGATAAGTATTTTGCAGAGACCTTGAACATTTTCCTCATACTGAATGTAAGCCCCAGTGTCTTATTTAAGTTATGAGGTTTATTCTCTAAGTTTTAGCATCCTGTTGATAAAGGATGGAGGCTGGAGAAGCAACCTTCAGCTCTCCACAGTAAAGAGTATTTCAGGCCCCTAACACCTGCTTCAGAGCATTAAAGCTTCCTATTACATAAGACTAAGTTAATTGCTCAAGAGGATTTTGTATAACAAAATTCATAAGACTCAGCACAATTTGTACAAGGTGAGAAACCTTCTCCTCTTTTTGTAACCAATGAAACCTACTCAGTATCAGCACTGTAGTTTGGGAAATGATTTGCTGTGTCCTGAGCGGATACCACTCTTCATTTGTGGATGAATTGATGGATCACACATGACTGACTGCACTTAGAGGAGTGACTGATTTAATGGCAGCCTAGACTCTGGGTGCAGTTATTAATACTTCATTAAGCTGGTGCAGTGAAAATCATTTGGGTTTCAAACTGATGTTGTTTATAAACTCTAAAGAGATGCAGGTACTTACAGATTATGATGTATTTAATTTAAAAATATTTCTTCACCTTAAGATGTATAAAACATGTTTGCAAAGTACCCCTTGTGTCCCTGGACTCCAGAGGGAGCAGAGGATATCCACTTTAGGAAGCTGTCTAGATTCCTACAGTGTACATGCTTAGGATGACTTTTCAAGTGTTTTGAGCTAAGGACCATCCAAAAGGCCAGGATGGTAAAACCCAAGATGTTCAGTTCCAGACTGGTTGGAATTTGGTAGTCAGAGACTGAGCTGTTCATGGTTAGGTGGCTCACCTTAGTGGTCTTATTGCAAAGACCAGTGAAGGACTTTGCCCACTATGGCAAACTGCTCATCTGCAACCACCAAAACCTCCCCCTGCCCTCCAAATGTGCAGCTGTGAATTCCTGTCAGCATGGAAAGGTGCTCAGTGAACTCCACTCACTGCTGTGACCACATCTCCCCAGCTACAGAGGCGCCAGTGAACACTGAATGCAGACACCTAAATTAATTTCTCCTAACATGGAACTGAATCTTGTTCCAGGAGCACAATAATTTCTGAGATGTTACAACAGGCATTACACCTCTAAATAGGCATCATTAATCCAACTGTTCCAACAGATGCTGTGAAAAATAGGGTTAAAGCCTCTGCAGACTTCTGTAGAGAGATTCCACTGGTACAGACTGTTTGGAACATCTGTGGTTTCTGTAATTATTGCCTATTTTTCCTGCTCAGATGTGCCCATTCCCAGATAAAGCATTTCCAAAATGATAAACAGAGGAATAAAAGGCTGAAAAGACACTTGTTCTTAATTATTTGCATTTAAGGCAGGGTATAATTAGTTTTACAATTGCTAGGGCATTGACAGCAAGCAATTGTTATCTTCAGTCCATCCATAAACAAGCTTCTCAGTTAGTAATTAGAAGAGACCACATATGTCATGGATTACTGTAGCTGTATAACAACATGGGCTTTACCTTTGCTTTTTCCTTTGTGTACTTGTTTGGGTATTTTTTTTTCAGTGCTTTATGATTTTCTCATCATCCATTCTAGTCAGCACACCTGAGTTCAGAACTTCCTTATTGAAAATAGGAGGGTCTCATTGATTGTAGCATTTTAAAGAGACTGTTTGAGAAGACAGCTTGGGAAATTATAGAGACTGTTAAATTAGAATGCAGCCCATTCCCAAAAGAAAGGAAAACATCAACACAGCACCAGTTCTAGCAAGGTGACATTCTCCCAAACATCATTAGCTGCAAAAGCATGGATTTAAGTAAGAATCCGATGGACTTCTTCTTAGGTTGCAGTGTGGCATACATTTGTCTTGGAAAGGAATATACAGACACTAATTTCCTATTCAAGGGAAAGAGTCTAGTCTTCTGGAAGAAGTGCTAGCAGTAGCAGTTTGGTTTCCAGAACTCTCCCAGTGGTAAGGAGGTGCTGGCAGGAGTGAAATGATGTTAAGATGAACTCACAGTGAATGACTGATAGTCAAAACACAGAGAATGACTTTAATACTATTGTCAAAATACAAAGCCAGTCCATAACTTTGCAGAAGGTAAAGGGTTCTCACTTGTATTTATTTCTTTTTCCCCTGAAGAGCTCATAAAAGATGACAAAAATGCTAAATTCTCCTGATTTTCTTCTCTGTGTGAATCACTGCCATAATCTTCTCTTGCTAATTGCTGGAGAGCTAATGGCACAGTGTTGCCACCCTCACATAGACACATACACAAATGCTTCCCCCACTATCTACAGACATTATGTCATGTCATCTTTATAATACCTACATAATAAAGGAGAAGTGTCCTAGAAATATTCAATTATAAGTGTCATTTTTATAGGTCTGAAAGTTTTATCATTTTCAAACTTTCACCTCTGCTCCTGCAGATACATTTTTTTAATAAGTTTGGAAAAATGAATCACAAACCCATGAGAAATATATCTATTTATTAATGCCTCATGGCCTGCTGTCAAAAGACTGGTGTAGAAACAAGTTAATAGCCTATACATTCTGTTCTGGCAGATTACAGGTTTTTCTTACAAGCCGATTAACACAAAGGCACAATTATCCTTTCAATTGCATTTTTACATATACCATAGCATAATGTAGAGTTCATGCACAGAACTGCATTTTTTTCTGATGTGTTTAGTGAACCTGGAGATTATAAAGGAACTTGCTGAGGCAGAAGGACATGGGTTAAAAAAAAAAAGGAAGCAAATTTGCCAGAGACACAGAAATTGAAAAAGCTGGGGATGGATTTCATGTTTCTCAGCTTTTCATTTAGTGTATTACCAAGTGCAAGATCCTGTTTCCCCTTTTTAAGCATCTTTATGACCGCTCCTATGAAAGTTCTCTAATAAAACAGTCTGTTTTATAGATGCATGTACCAGTGCTCCCACCTTTTGTCTTCCATACATGAGTCAACTAATTATACAAAGGGTACAGGCTCTTAATTCTCCCTAGTCTGAGTGAAAGCTTGGAGGTTTTTTCCAATTTTCAGGAACACGCTCATGTATTCTGCATGGAAAACCCCAAGTTCACAGAACAATGAAAGATGGTTTTTATATTGTGTAGGAAAACTACCCTTTTTACAGGGTATATTTCTGTGAGGAGAAATGTATCCCCAGCTTCATGCAGATATGAATGAAAATATTAGCTCCCTACCTCATGAGCCAGTCTTGCACTGAGGTGGAAGTAATCTATGATAAAATACTCTCCTTACAACAAATAGTAGAGGGTGGGCTTCTGTCTTGTGGGCAACATCCTCTGTGAGCTACCTCACGTGGGGAAGAATAAACTCTGCCCTGCAATAATTCTCAGCAACTGGAACTGATGCAAACCAGGACAGGCTTAGGAAAAAGGCTGGCTGCAACATATTGCTGCTAGGATAGATGACAGGTGTATCAACTCAACAGAACTGAGTTGGTGGGAGTGAAAAACATGCAGTTCTGCTTTGGGTTGGGAGTGGAAGATGTCTCTTAATTCCCAGGAGCCCCTCTGGGGATGCAGCTGCCCCTAATGATGGACTCACAGTTCCCAGGGGCATGGTTATTCCCTGGACTGATACAGGGTGTACAGCCACCCTGCTCCCCTGATGAATCACCTGTTTAAAGATGCATGACTAGAGACCAAAAATACTTGACATAACCTCCAGGCTGCAGCTGAGCAGGTAAAAGATGTTGCATGAGGGACATTCTTTTCCCTATGACAAAAAGGGGTTTTTTTTCCCAATTTTTTTTCTCCTCATAATTGCAGAAAGTGAAGAGAAAGGATCAAAAAGTAATAACAAGAAATGGTATCTTCATCTACCTAATCAAACTCACTATACTAAAAAATCTGTCACATTTACTCCTGAGTTGGTTGCTGTGCAATTCAGAGGACTTTTCATGTCTTTTCACAGAGCCACAGATCATTCTGAGTTGGAAAAGATCTGCAAGGATCATTGAGTCCAATTCTTAAGTAAATGGTCCATCCAGGGATTGAACCCACAGTACTGGTGTTATTAACACCATGCTTTAACCAGCTGAGCTACTCTCAGGGCCAGGTTTTATCACCTCCCCAGCTTCATGCTCAGCACTTCTAACATATCCAATATTTTTTTCTGATACTGAGTTTGTCATTTGCACCTACAAGTTTAATCTTTGTTCTCCTTGTTGCTCACTGTCTGCCAGGTTGGAAGTGGAAGACACATAGCCATCTTCCTTTCACTTTTCTCTACTGCTACTTTTCCTTGGATCCCTGCCTCATATGTGAGTAAGTTAATACCTTTTTTGGGTGGTTTCCTTATTGTGTTTTGCCTTTGTACATCAAATTTCAGATTTCATAACATTTTTGTTTTATTGCTAATGCCCCTTGTTGGGATTCTTGGCAATATGTCCTTATCCTTAAGTCTAAAAGATTATATTTTCAAAGATATTTTAACACAATCAGATCCCAGCTTCAGCAGGACAAGGGATATTTCCTTTGAGAACCCTAGCATTGGAAATAACCACAATCAATCCTTAAGCCCTTTCTACAAAGTAGGAATTATTGCTCCCTTTGATCAACAAAGAACGAGACACAAAGTGCAAAGGTAACATCTGAGGTAAGCCAGATCATCACAGGACAGAGGTTCACAGTTACCCCAGTGCTCAAATGACTAAAATACCTGCATTGAAAAATAACTCAGAATGTAGTGCTTATAGCCCTTCACCCACATCAAAAGGCTAAGAGAAAATTCCTCACTGGTTTTGAATCCAGTGACTAGAAATTCACTCAACTTTTGAATCAAACAAGGAGCAAGAAATGCCTGTAGCATGCAGTGCTTCCTGGGACGTGTAATTTGGTACACAGGTCATCCCTGTGTAATTACTGGGATGCAAAACACTTGTAATCAGAAACCAGTGAGCCCAGTGGCTGGCAAAAATACAGCTGGAATGGATGAAAACAAATCCTCCCACATTCATCTGTCTAAACTAAGTACATGTAATTGCAAACACTGAAAAATGTTATCTTATTCACAGTAGCCCAAACATAGGATGTCACAATTCCCAAGTGACAATCTTCAGAGATCCTATAGAGAGCTGTGACCTCCTGTAGAGGTCACAAGAGAGGAGGTCCAGCCAGATTCTCAAAGCTGAATTAAATATTTTCAGTTTGTTCTTTCTTAAAAATTTCTAGG
>VWYI01016882.1:0-14436 GCA_013399455.1 Anthoscopus minutus | reverse complement strand
CCTGGATGGAGCATTTTCCAATGGGATGATGTAAGCTTATCAGTGAACTCAATGGCCCATCGGCAGAAAACCCCTCCCTGGAGGGAGGATGGGTCGTGGGAGAAATAAGGAAATTGTCCTGCTGATTTCTTATCAGCTGGCTTATCAACACAAGATTGCATCACTTCCCCTCATTCCAGTTCCAACAGATGGTGATAGAATAATACACCTTTGATTACATGTGGCACTGTAACCCATGATACCTGTTAACACACATTTCTGTTCCATGTACCTATAAGTCCTGCTCAGTTGTCTGTGACCCTTTCTGTTTGTTGATGACTATGTTTTTGCAGACTGTGGAGGAGATTGAGGGTGTGCTGGGACGTGACCTTTATCCAAACCTGTCTGAGGAGAGGTCTCGGTGGGAGAAGGAGCTGGCTGGCCTGCAGGAAGAGAATGAAAGCCTCACAGCCATGTTGTGCAGCAAAGAGGAGGAGCTCAACAGGACCAAGGCCACCATGAACACTGTCCGTGAAGAGAGGGACAGGCTGCGTAGAAGGGTAAGGCTGCTGAACACACAATGCCTTCTTCTTCCTCCAACCTATATGGTTTTGTCACCAGAACAGGCTTCTCTTTAATATCACTTCCTGTACTGGCTGTAGGGATAGACTATACAAATGATAAAACTAAGACAGAACTGAACATAATCGAAAAAGAGTGTGAAAAACAGCCAGCGTGCACAACAGCCTGATTTCTGAAATCATGTGTTATCAGAAGACCTGATACTCATCTTCAAGGAAGCATATGTAACTTGGATATAGAGAAAGCAGTTGTTCATCTAGTGAATTTTCCTATGAAGCTATTTTTCCTGTAAAGAGCAAATATTTCTTTGTTTTTGGTGGGAATTCAATTTGTGATTAGGAGAATGAAAAAGAGGAGGACTCCTGTCAGTGGGTAGTAATTCTCATACTGAACAACGAGTAGTTCCAACCATGTGCTGTTTCCCTGTCTACATTTTATGATGCTTTAAGGTCAGATAAAGGCTTTGTACTTTTATGTGGAGTCCAAAGTAAAAATTAAAAAAGGGGGGAAATTTGTTCACAGAAGAGATGGAAGATCCAAGAGAATGTGACCTCCATCTCAGTTACTTTTAAAATTTGTTAACTTTGTACGTGGTAGATTTTTAGAGTTTTGGCTAGATATGAAGTATTTTTGGTTTTAAAACGGGCAGTTTGAAGTTTGTGTTCAATCTGAATGACAATTCAGACCACCATATTATGGTAAATTACTTCAAGTATTAATGTGTACTGATTGGCAGCAGAATAGCTTTTTTTGCTGTTCTAAATCAAGATTGTTCTGCAGTGACTGTGCCTTTATAGCATGAACCTGTATCATGTGAGATTTCGTGATCTTTAGATATGAAGCCACAAAATTAACTTTTCGAAACTCCCATCTTCTAACACTAAAAAGACATGTGTGATGAGGCAAGAATAGTAATTTTGATCATATAAAGCAAGACCACTTCAACTTTTCCTTTGTACATCTTTTCTTATTATATACCAAAGATTGTTTGAAGTCCTGATATTTTTGGACTGATAGTGACATATTTTTTTTAGTGGAGGCATACTACCCTTAGAGCTACAGAAGTAGCATTTATGGTCTGGCTGGATGTGGTCTGCCAAACTGAGGGGGTGGACATCAGCACAAGCAAGCAGAGAGTTGAAGTGTATCCTTGAGAAATTTGCTTACACAAATGCAAGTATTGACATTCCAGGTGATACAGATCAATACTGATATATCAAACAAGAGAAAGATACGTGGCATTGAGCATACAAAAAGATTCCTGTTTTAAGAAGTACAGCATGCAAGTTAAGGGGCTGAACTGACATCCAGGAGCTCCTCAGTTGAGAAACAGAAAAGGGAAACGCATTGGTGTTATACCCTTGGAGATCAGCCTGGCTGAGCCATAGTGGCAAATTCAGTCCTATGAGGTACCAGAGAAGTTCTTTTCAGTAGGGATTGGAAAAACTGTATAAAGAGTAGTGAGATCTAATCTGGAATGTTATATGTTGCTCTTACCTCTTATGCATGTAGAGGTGCAGTTTAAATTGTCAAAAAATTATGTAAACAATGGTCAGAGAAATAGGCATTGCCCGTGGAGAAGGGACTTATTCTGTACAACGCAGCAAAAGAAATTTTTAATTTGTTTTCTCATTACAAATGCTAGAGAAAGAAAATAAAAATGGGAGTTATGGCTGTGGCAGTTTCAGTTTGAAACGAGGGAGAAACACGAATTTTGTGTAGTGGTTTAGATTCTCCAGTTTGAAATTTCCCAGCCAATGCACTAAATAATGTGGTGGCTTAGTGCTGGCTAAAATCTCCACTGTACTTACTCACTTCTTGCTGTGAGATACGGATTAGGACAAGGGCAAAACAGTCTCAAAACTTAAAGGGTATGAAGAAAACTTTATTAACAGAACTAAAAGAATAACAAAAGTCAGAATAAAACCTTCAGAACACTTTCCCTCCCCTTGCCTAACTTCTTTTCTTTCCCAACTGACAACATGGAGACAAAACCTGGGATTTTAAATCAGTTATCACTTCTACAATAGTCTTTCATCAGTTTGTATAGAGAGAGGAGTTTTTCCTTGCCATGCCAGGGAGACTTCTCCCGAAGGAACAGTTCTCTTGTAACCTGTCATTTCCACAAATGGCAGCTGCCTGGGAAAGAAATTTGCAGTCATGGAGCTCCTCCCATTTTTACAACCTTCCCATAGTTAAGTCAATGGACCATGAAACTTATGGGGTACTATTCTAAAGATGAGGTGTTCAAAACCAAAGGCTCTCTTCATCTATCTCTGCAATCATCTTCATCCCAGGGAAGAGAGGTTTTCTTCTCTTCCTGGGGGCATCACTCTCATCTCTCTCTGTTCAGGTTTCTTACAGGGTCACAGCTCCTTCTGAAGCCTCTGCTTTGCTTCATCAGTGGATGCCTCTACAGTTTGAACACTCCATCCCCTCATACCTTTTCATGAATTAAAGAGGGCATTTTAGTATAATATAGTCCGTCTCCATGGCCTTCCAAAAAGAACTTTCAGCCCCATTCCTAGGGCACCTCATTGTTCTTCTTCCATCTGAGACTTGACTCCTTCTTTACTGACCTTGGTATCTTCATGTTGTCTCTTTGTGTGTCGTCACTCTGTCCTTTTCTCTCCTTTAGGAGAGGATCAAGGTCTGCAAATCTCATCTGTGTAGTGAGAGGGCTAATATCTGATTCAGGCCTGCAGATGGTCGTGGTGGTTCCTGCTGGACAGTGACTAATGGATTTCAGGCTGTGCTGGGGCTCTCCCTCTGCCTGACAGCCACTGCTGGGGGCCACATCTTGGAGGGGGGCTGGTCCAGCCTGTGGCAGAGGGTGGGTGGTGGACCCCAGCTTGGTGCAGGCCAGAGGTGGGGTAAGGCTTGGTGTTACTGAGATGTCAGCAGCCGTGGTCCAGCCCAGCTTCAGCTAGGGCACTATGGCCTCCCGTTCCCACCCAGGAGCTGCTGGGGTCCAACTCAGCTTGGCCAGGCCACACGCTCAGCCACGTTTTGAAGCTGGAAGCAAGAGAGCTTTTTCCTGGACTTGCTGGGTTTAAAATGTGGAATTCACAGAGGTGGATCCAGCTTCTAAAAGACTTAAAATGCTGTCAGCTCTCAGAGCATACCAGCTATTGGCTCTTTTCCAGACGCAGAGGAAGCTCCCAGCAGCCTCCCCCAGAAAGATCACTCTGTAGGTAACTTCCTCGCTCTCCACTAAATGTCAACCAATGCCAAACCAGCACAATGGCTCTCTAAACTCAGTGACAAAACTGGAGCAAGAACAGATTCATACAAATCACTTGTGGCTATATAATGCCAGAGGTTAGACTGTGAGGTGACCAAGACAGAAGAAGAGTGTTGTTCTAAAGAAACAGTAGAGTAAAGCTACTGACTACTTTCTAAATGGAGCTTTAAAATTTAAAGTTATGTTTGTGTAATGAAATATATGATTATTCCAGGATACCTGTTAAAACCAGGATCATTAAATTAGGATTGTATCTGAAAGAAAGCAGAAAAAAACAAGTTAACACAGCTGAATTAATTCTGGAGCCAGCCTTAGTATCTTTTCATGATTCTGCTGTGTTTTGTCTGGCTACCTGCAGTTCCACTTCTCTATTATGGAAGCATCTCTGGTGGAAACAATTAAGGTCATCTGCTTGTTTCAATTGTTTGCAACTGCAGAGGACTTTACTGAAATCTGGTAATAAATATCATCCTTATCATTCAGAACAACTAATTTATTGCCTCTACCAGAGATTAGTTCATGACATATCCCCCGTCTGCACATTATTTAATTGTTCCACTGGAGACTGTGTTTGCATTTTAATGTAGCTTCATATCCATAGTGGCAACAAAAGAAACGTTTCCTTTGACCTATGAAATTTTTTTATATGCCACCTGAACTCAAGAATCTTTTCAAATTATTTCCCTGGAGAGTGGGAAAGGAGATCCAACTGAAATTTAGTTGTTGCCCTTCTCAGATTAAATTGGGTAAAGTGAACAACCTTGAAGTCTGTTCCTTCAGAGCAATTCCTGTAATCAAGCAGAGTGCTTTCAATACATTTTTCTCAGGCTTGTTGGAGATTTAATTTAATTAGGTATTTACTGCACTCAACAGATTGAGCTGCTCTCTAGAACGTTACTAAGAAGCAACATACATTCTGTTTGTTTCTCACAGATTTTTGAGGTAATTGCTTACTTCTGTGGATTGTCTGCAGTGTAACAGCTAATTTCATAATGCAGAGGTTTATTTTACATCTATGTTATTTTGCTGCATTAAAAATAAAATCTAATTAGGTCTGGGCTGGTCAGTGTCCTAGAAACTGCTTACACATAGCTGACCATAATCCTGTATCCAGTCATACAGATAAGGTGGTGAGGAACTCCTGTACCAGTCTGTGGGGTTAATATTGTTAATATTGTTATTACATGAGATTAGGGCTGTAATCAGGTCAGCACTATTATAGCACAACTGCTATACAGAGTAACAGGCTTAAGTAGTGGAAGAAAAACTTAAAAGAATATTTGTGTTCTTACACAAAATCCCTTGTATTCAGCAGGGGAATTCAGATGAGCAGCAGTGAAATGGCATATAAACTCCATCCTGACTGCAAAGTAAAAATTCTGGGTTTTTAAAAATTCTGGGTTTTACTGCCCATTAAAGTTGCTAGATGAGTGGGTACCTCAGCACAGTCTTAAGGAGCAGGTTGGCATAAAAAGCAGTGGGTGTGGGCAGCATTCAGGCTTCCCTGAGGCTGTTCTGAAAAACTAAGTGAAGTGAAAAGACAGTTCCACTCTGGAAGTCTGTTCTCTGCATGAGGAATAAGCCATCTTGTAAAGTTAATCTCATGCTTCTGGTTGTAAAGGTTGTTCTGTGCTTGCTCTAAACTCGGCTGAAATCACCAAACTGGCCAAAACAAAAACACTTCATTAGCTGTCTTCACCTAAGACCCTAATGAAAACATAACCTATGGAGTAGTAGCAAATCAGCGTTCTATATGTGATCTCATCAGCTTCCCATGTTTCCCACTCCAGAGAACTTTGATTTGAGCAGAGGGCTCTCCCAAAATATGTGATTCTTGTGGACAGTTGAAACCTACCCCTGCCACAGCTGGACTCAGATCCTTGGTCTTGTGGGTGTTCTTGGGCCCATACTGTTCTGAGATGATACAAAGCTGGCAGGATCTGCTGGACTCTGTTTTGTAGTAATTCCTGTTGGGAACAGAAGGTATTGTTCCAGATTGCTGGAGAACACTGATACATATACTTATGGGCCCTTGGAGATTATTATCTGCTTATGCAGGTCTAAGATAAGGTTACTTATCTGCTTGCGCAGGTCTAAGTGACCCTGGAGCTCTTATGTCTCCTTTGTCTCTTGGTGAGCACCAGAAACCTGAGGTACCAGTCCAAAGCTATTTCCCTTCTCTCCGTCCTTCACTCGCATGGTATTTGCTTATGCAGCAGCATCTTCTCTAGGGTGTCAGCAAAGTAGAGTTTTACTTGTTTCCAAGCTTGCATGCAAATAGTCAGTGTTTAATTGACCTTACACCGGGAAAGATATCTTTACCATACTCAGTCAATCACAACAGACAATACATAGGAACTCAAACTTTGCTTGCTCTGGTGCTCAGGATATAGGAGAGGTTGAAAATTATCTGGGTCAAAATATTCAACACTAGGACTGAATGAAAGGTAAGGGGTTTTTTTGGCTGAGAAGGATCACACCACTAAGAGCAGCTTAAATTATTATACTGGTGTTTATTTGGCATCTTCTCCTCCACAGATCTGAATATGCATGAATAAATTAGAAAGTGGGAGAAGTTCACTCTCTGTGGTTTGTTGTACTTCATCTTCCTCCTTTGTATAACAGAGGAAAGAAATGAAGCAGCATTAAAATGCTGGGGGGGAAAAGTCCTGTTACTTGAAGACTTCAGAGGTACTGTATGATAAAACAAGTCATGAGCAGGGTAAAATGCAAAGAATTATAGGCATGTCCCTCATTTGAAATTGGTTTAGAAACAAAAGCAGCAGGTGTCCTTTGAATGTGGAAATAAGTGACAAAACCAGGCAGTTTATAAGCTGTGGTTTTGTATTTAGGATGTTAATGAATCATATAGTTGTTACTATGGGTGTGTAAAGTAAAAAGAATAAAATATGCTTCTCAGAGTCATGGTTACAAATAATGAAAATATTCTACAGAAATACTTTTCTGTAGCCCATGATGCATTTGGACAAACATATAAACTGTGTGAGGCCCGTTAATAGCTTTTATAGCTAATTTTTTTATAAATTGAACATTGCTATAATGTGTTAGCCCCTTTTCTCTTCTTTGCTTTCTTTTTATTTAGTTCTCAAACTGATAATAATTTACCCTTAATATTTCACTCTTTCCTATTTCAGTTCTCATCATGCAAAGGAAAAAAATTGAAAATGCAGCTCAACAATTGGCTCAATTGCAAAACATCAAATATTAATAAGTGATATTTTGAGTTACTTGTGTTTATGTTAGTAACTTGAGAACATCTGTTTGCACCTGACTTTTTTTTAGTATCTAGGCTATCCATTGCTCTGAAACCTAATGTGTCTATTGCCTTGTGTCTCATTTAATGCACCTGGTCCTGCTCTTTCCAGGGTTCCACCACTTGTTTACTTCTGTAATTTCTTGGACTTTGTCCAGTCATTTAGATGATATTTCCTTTCCTTTTTTTCTGGATTTCACAGTCATTTCCCTAGATTTCTCCTTTTTCCATTCATTCACAATTCCTTTTTTTTTTCTGACCATATAATAAGGTCTATTTGCCAGTTTCCACATGATTTTAGTGCTTCAGAAATTTATGGTAATTTTTATACCCTTCTGCATGTTTCTGTTTTTAAACTAGATGCAAGGACTCAAGAATTTTTTATTTTAAATCCTTCCTTATTATTCCTTCCCAAAACTCAGAAATCCACACTCTTCCTGTCTTATAACTTTTTGGGTTTGTTTCTATACTTGTCTTTACCCATTGCATTTTGCCAATTATGTCACTGATGTCCTGTAAGATACTCCTTTCCTCTCTCTCCCATTTCCAAGTGTTTAATGTGTCTCTTGTGCAGAGCTACTGTTTACCTTCATTCAATGAGTTAACCTTCAAAATAATTTCTATTACATAGGTAAGGATGCTAAAGACTTATTAACACAGGGGGTCAGACAATTTTTAATCCCACTTTTAAAACTAATCTTTTCATATGCTGTACATTCACGAAGCCAGAAAAGGAAATGGCTCTTCTGAACTCTGATATGGATTTGGGTATTTTTTCTCATTGGTCATTCTTTTATTTTTTCTCCAAAATGGCTACCAGTGTGGAAAAGTACTTTCTGAAGAGATGCTGCATATTCCTCCATTTACAATGGAGGTTTTGGTGACCAGAAATAGTTACCTAATGTGTATCTGGGCAATGTGGTAGGTGGGCAACCCAGTCATGAGATGCTTGGTGAATGTGTGAGTTATGAGATAGGTGATGTTACAGGTCAGACAAACTTGCCCTGTTTTCCTGCTCAGAATTAGCATCAAGTACCCAGTGTTGCTATAATGAGTGTGGTTATTTACAGCATTCAATTCAGCATGCAGTTTCATGAAGGCCTGGCTTAATAAATATATCAAGAAGGACAGATAAGCAGGCAGCTTCTGCTTCTTCTCATAGTTGTTTCTAGGATACAATATTAAAGCAGTGAGTTGCACAGTTAATAACTGTGGTTTGCTCTGAGTTTTTTTCTAGGAGTGCTTTCCTGAACAAACCTTTACCTGACTAAACTCTTATCTGTGTTCATTTCTCTTTATGCTGCCAGTGTTGTTTTACAGGTTTAGTTTTATAATCCTGGCCAATAGTCACCTCCCAGTAAGAAAACATACAATAAAGGAAACCTATCTGCTTTAAAGGTTTGTGTAATACAGTCTTTGCATAAGACAGGCATTTAAGCAACTTTACCACTCTCTTGTTTGCACTTAAATTTAAAATGTTACTTGCTTTTGGACTGAAATCTTCCAGGACTGGCTTCTGAGCATAGGTGAATATTTTAGCAATTTTTAAGTTGCACATGGAGGCTGGGGTTTTATTTTATAACGAATATATATCCAAATGGTCTTCCTGTTTGTTTGCTTTTAAACAATGTTGTAACTTAAGGGCTTGGAAAATGTAATTTGGAGCATCCTGGGTTGAAAGAGATAGTAATAAATGACAATTTTTATTTTATTTTTCTTCAATGGCAATGCCACAGTACAAATCCTATCTGCACTGACGTTCCACATCTGCAAGCAAAAATATGCATGCCTGGTTTATGCATATCAACAGGCTGAAATTAGTGGTTTGCACTAGTAGAGCACTTCTGTCCTTAAGGTTTGTATTAGTGCAGCTGTACCCATGTTGAAGTGAAATATGTCTGTATGAACAAAGAAGGCCTCAGCTGCTAATATGTAGAAAATACTTGCTATGGATGTGCACTTCATACACTCTGCTTGGTTAACTTCATGAGATAATTGAAGTTAAGATACATAATTCTTGGTCAAGCACTCATATCCGGTTTTCATCAAGTTACTTTTAACATTGAGGAATTTGTTTTGAGGTTTTGTGTACTTCAGTTTGGACTTACTTTGTTCAAGCTGTAGTCCTCCTTCACAAGTGAGCAGGGAACTCAGAAGTGCAGTGTGACTTTATATATTTTTATTGTTGCCACCTATGGCTTTTAAAAAATAGCATATTATGTAACA
Source organism: Anthoscopus minutus (assembly GCA_013399455.1). Taxonomy (NCBI): domain Eukaryota; kingdom Metazoa; phylum Chordata; class Aves; order Passeriformes; family Paridae; genus Anthoscopus; species Anthoscopus minutus. Next base: position 5,131 of record VWYI01016882.1, on the reverse strand, counting down.
CCCACAGATAGTTTTTACTTTTTTTGTAATTTGTAAATTCCTAAGAATTCTTTTGACACTGAGTTTGCAGGCACTCTGTCATTCATTTTGCATACAACAGAGGGAAAGACAGGAATAGTCCTCAGGAAATAGGAGCAGGCTGTAGAGCACTGTAGGAAGCATAAAATGCTGCTTTAGTGACTGGAGAATATTCCAACTTGAACTCCTTCCTCTGCAGTAGGTTTAAGCATCTGTTGTGCAGAGAACACATGACTGTTGCTGCTGCTTCAAGCACAGATTGATAAAGCGCTGACCAGATGCACCTACACTTAGGAGAATCTAAGCTTTGATGAAACTTTAATTTTGGGTTTTTTGGCTAAGGGACTTCAACTTGCTTAGTCTTTTTATAAAAGCATTTAGTATAAAATCCCACCTTTCTTTAGACAGTAGGAATCACAGTTGCATTTCATGCTACATACAAGGGCAAATATCAAAAGGGGTGAACTTTACTTGACTGGACTTCTGATAAAAATTTCACAAGTTCTGTTTTGTAGAGGGGCTGTTCCAACAACATCACATGGAAACCCGTGTATTTAAGGAAAACTTTGTTCAGGGGAATTTCCTCTTTATATAGTTCTCTTCACCTTCTCCCATCTCACACTGAGATCTGTGGGAAAAATGAGCTCTGTCACTTTACCTTGTGTTACAACTGTTGTGTTAGGCAGACCTCTTACTCCTTGTCTGCTAAGAGTTATTCCAAGGTAAACACTATAGTCTTTAGCACAGCTATAGTTTGGTTCTGGCAGACCTTACTTTTTCTTTTTTTAACCTTTAAACAGAAAAATCTTTTGATATCAGCTCTGCAAGTTTCTGATGTGTTATCAAGACCATGCAGTGTTTGCAGGGTATGTTTACAGGGAGCTTTTGCAGACTGTTGGTTGTGTACTTTGCTGGTATTTTTTTTTCCTGTATATTACTCACTAAATGGTAGCTTTAGTTGACTATAGTTTTGAAGCATGATTAATATTTGAATTTCTTTAACCTTTAAATATGACCAAGTCATCATGTGATGTATTTATGTCAAGAGCTTTTTTCAGCACTGGAATTTTCCATTAACAAGAGGATTGTCATTTGATTTGTTTCGCTATCATTATCTTCGGCTGGAGCATTAGCTTTACGCCAGAGAGAATAATTTCTATACCTGTAGTGTAACTGAGACTTCAAGTAATTATTCCACAGTGGTATGTTTACGTATTTCCACATAGCACATAGCTTTAAAAACTGGTAGCAGTGGGATTTGAAAATAACCTCCACTCATCTGCTCCCCGTGTGAAAACTTCGTGGTCGCCACAGTACATAACTTCTGTGCTGAAGCCAGAAGCAATTAGACAATGAGAAAATCTCCAGGCTACTTAAACCATAGAAATGGAGAAATCAGAATGTTGTGTTGTATTCCAGGTTCGGGAGCTACAGACTCGTTTGCAAAGTGTGCAGGCCATGGGCCCGTCCAGCCCAAGCCGCCTCACTCCTGCCAACCGCCCCATCAACCCCAGCACAGGAGAGCTGAGCACCAGCAGCAGCAGCAATGATATTCCCATTGCTAAGGTGGGCTGTGTGTGTTTGTAGCCCTTCTCATGACCTGGGAAAAGCAGGCTTCATTTTGTGCTGTGCAAATGTGAGATTAAGTGGGAGATTAAGGGGAATCCTGAACAGGTTCATGAACTTGAGCTGTGGAAAGGAATTAAACATTATTGATTGTAGTTCTCTTAGTTACAATGCCTGGCTCAGTTCTCTAGTAGTTTGTTTCAGCTTTTCAAGTGTAGCTAGAGAATAGATGGGGTTTGTGTGATCTTTGTGGGATGTGGGCTGCTGTGTAACCTGTGCCGTTTTCTGATTTACAGATTGCTGAAAGAGTGAAGTTGTCAAAGACAAGATCAGAGTCTTCATCATCTGATAGACCTGTCTTAGGATCAGAAATCAGCAGCATAGGGGTAAGGATTAAGAGCTGTGTGCATGCATGAACCATGTTCCAATAAAAGCATTGTTATCTTAATAAAATTAATATGTGAACTACATGAAAATATTTTAAAAGCTACTTTGAGCAAAATATTTCAACAATGAATATTTCACCCAGTATTAAGATCTCATTTTCTCATAACTAGTGGCTAGAAATCATTCTGATGAGCGACTTGAAGAGGAAAATTTTGGAGTCAGTTCTACCAAAATATTCTTTAAGAAGACCCTGCAGTTTCATTTCACAGCTTTCAACCAACAGTAAACTGGATTCTCCTTTTGAAATGCCAGTGTAAATAAATGACACTGTTGTTACCCTGTGTTAATATTTGTTTTTCTGAATAACTTGGCTCTAACCCTTTGCTAAGCTCTCAAGAGCATTATTAACTTGCATTGTAGGCTTTTTAAATGTATGAATAGTGGACTTCACCCTTGGTTAGTAGAATTTTAGAGCAGAATGGCATCTAAAAGTGCAATCTTGTAAATATTCTATTCAATATAAAATTCAAAACAAAAACTGAATAATGAATGCATTGAAGTGAGTGCATACAAGTAAATGCAGAAAGTATCTGGGAAAAATCCAGTAGGTATCTATTCACAGTGATCTATTAACTGCATTGTGCAGGTGTCTAGTACCGTGGCTGAACATTTGGCACATTCCCTCCAAGACTGCTCAAACATCCAGGAAATCTTCCAGACTCTCTATTCACATGGATCTGCTATCTCTGAAAACAAAATCCGAGAATTTGAAGTGGAGACGGAGAGATTAAATAGGTGAGCTGAAAAGTTAGATATGCTCACGTTGTCTTCTGTTAGCTTCATTAAAGTTGACTGATTTTTTTTTACCCCTTTTGAACATAAGGATTCTTTCCTTGAGTATGAGTTTGTTTGTGCATTATTAGATCAGCACAGAACCTTCTCCTGTCTGCACTGTGGCGTGTCCCTCTCCGTGGCTGACCAAGTAGTCATGACTTCTTTTTTCATAAGATACATTACTCTTTGAAATAAGGACTCCCATAAATTAGTCTGCATCATTCTGGAATTAGTTTGCTTTGTTTTGTCCTGAAGGAACAGAACAATAGCATGTAATTTTCTCAGTAAATGTACTGATGTGTGGTGTATATATACCAGGAAATAGGTTTTTGTCTGCAGAAGAGAGATAGCAGCTTTCTGCTTGCAATTTAAATACTGCTGAGTGTTGTCCTTTATCAAGCTCTGTCAAAACCAGTGGTTTATGTCTTTTTTGGCGCATAAAATCAAGACCGTGGATCAGGAATATGCGAATCGTGTCTCAGCATGTCTCTGTCCAAATTCTGTCTTCCTCAAAGCTAGCTCACATTTAGTCTGATGAGTACAATACCTCTTTTTATTTATAGCTCATGTTTTTCTAAAACTTGTTTTATATTTTTTTTCTGTACACTGCACAATTATGCTTTGACAGCATGTATCAGTGTAGAAGATGTCAAGATACGGAAAATGACAGCTCTATCATCTAGGAAACTCAGGACTTTATTCTGGTGACTAAATAAATGGTTAATAGCCCTTCTCATTCTTTTTTGTCAAGAAGTCAGTGATTTTAGAGACCTGGGTGGCATAGATTTCTTTATTAGCTACCTGTGCAAGGTTTCAAATTGTTTGTCTTTCTCTTTTTGGCACATATATAATTTTAAGAGTTAGGCATAGTATATTGATTGATGTGTGGTTTAGTTATCAGCAGAGAGAATAAACAGTAATACTGATACTTTGAATCTTCATTTTCATGTTCTGGGTTAACCTCATTTAGGAGGGTATTACAGTTAAGCTTCTGTTTTGACTTTTGCCAGAACATTTGGAGGTTACATTGCCCCACTGAAACCTCATTCATAGTTTGCAAGTTCCCTCTTTAATCACAACCCACACATGACTTCAGGTGGAACGGTTACTCTGGATTTTCAGAAGAAAGGAGGTATTTATGCAACTGCATGATCCCTACACACACCCAGAATCACACTTATGAATATGCCATTTAAAACAAGTTGCAAATGTGGCAGCAGAAAGTGAGGAATGAAGGCGGAAAAATTGAGCAAAAAGTTAATATGAAACAGTCCCATGCAGTCTTGTGGCTGTAAAACGAAGATATAGCTTTCTGCTTGCTGCTGCTGCACAGAGCTATGACTACATTTTATGGCAAGGAGAAGAGAATGACCTAAGAGAAATTTTTATCCTCTTGGCTCGGATACAGAAGTGATGGATTTTGCCATTTTCATTAAAAAACATTTGTGTAGACCAATACATTTTCCCAGTTTCAAAGTATGATTGTCCTAGAATTTTCAGGACAGTGACTGCAAGTTAAGCTTGAATGTTGCAAATTAATTGTTTTTTTGCAGCCGTATTGAACACCTGAAATCCCAGAATGACTTGTTGACAATAACACTGGAGGAGTGCAAGAGCAATGCAGAGAGGATGAGCATGCTTGTGGGCAAGTATGAGTCCAATGCCACAGCCCTCAGGCTGGCGCTGCAGTACAGGTATGTACCTCCACAGGGGGCTCAGCCAGGAAGAGGGGGCTGAGGGAGACTTGATAGAAGTGTTTAAGAGTGAAGTTGTTGGTGTAACATAGTAATACTGTTTATTTTTTGTTTTCTCCATGTAAAAGACCCCCTTTGGTTAAACTACCTGACGGACTACCTAACTGAAGTTACTCATACAGTGTATTTCAACTGTAGTTGACCAGTGTCTAACACAAATGTAGAGATTTATCTCTTCATTCTTAAATACTAAGTTAACATATGAATGAGGGGTGGTGTGTGAGCTTAAACTGTCTTGCTGAATCCTGCCTTTCCTGAGACCAGTGGACCAGAGAATGCTATACTCCACATAACTCAGAATGACTTTGTATTGCATCAGTTGGAATTGTGGATTAATGGCTTGGTATTTGGTAAAAAGTATCTAAATTTGCATCAAACTGTTTGCAAAATATGGTGTGACTTAACACCTTCAACCTGCAACTGGTTTAGGATGGACAAGTTTGGTCTTGGAAAAAATCATGTGCCTTTTAAAGAAAGTATTCTTTTACTACTGGTCTTGGAACAAATTGCAATGAAGAGTAAATTGCTAATAATATATTGGTATGTTGTCCTGGTTTTTGAGACAGTTATCT